>JAFLJL010001163.1:25000-40947 GCA_018398815.1 Conus ventricosus | reverse complement strand
CATTAATTTGTGGACAGACGGTTGTGGAAAAACAATATTTGTCCCGACCTTTACAACATTTTATCGTTAAAATTTTTAATAAATTTTGGGGTTTTTTCTGCCAACACTAAATGGAACAAGCAAATCAGATAGAAGGTTTTTATATGGACTGAGATAAAAATTTTTTATTAACCAGCAATAAACTGAGGAGTGTCTAGAACATTTTTATAGACGTTTGAAGGAACCAAACCAAATTTTTAAGAGACTGTTCGGCAGAAAAAGACATATTTAAAAAAGAAACACTTTGTCGAAACTAGCTTTCAGGGGAAACATGCGGGGGAAAATGTGGGGAATTTTATGCCAAAAAATTAACTCTTTTTTAAAAGACTTTAGAGAACATTTTAAAGCTGTATTTTATTTCACAAAAACGAGACTCATTGAAAATTTTGCGCGAAAATGATGTTTTGAAAATGACCAGGAAAAACATAGGTTTAAACAAAAACTGAAATCTAAAAATTTTATAAATTAGTATTGAAAAGGGATAACCCGCAAGTATGTTTTTTTGTAGGGCTTATTTTTTGGTTACTTTCAGAGAACGGAATAGGCGCTTTTAGGCACTTTCGCCCAAAAACGGTGGAGTACAAGTGAGCCAGGATTGGTAAAATACTGTTCTCTAGTACTTTAACGGCTAAACAAACAAAAATCACTTTATTCTTCATCCTTCCTTCACTCACTTAAATTTTTTCCCTTTTCTTAGGAACTGAACAAATACAACAACCCCCTTTCTAAAACGCCCCCACATTGAAAATAAAATAACCAAGGGGCAAAACTATCCACACTTTTTTATAACAACTTTTCAAAATAACACAATTTTCCAACCACCATTCAAACGACGAATCTGCGTACGCACGCTCGAAAACATAAAACCCCGTTCCCCTTGCACCACAAACAGACGGTGGCCGAAGAATGGAGCCCCCAAATTGTGACAGGGCGGACGAGCGAGACCAAAGCAAGTACCAACCCTGAATCACCATTTTCTCCCCCCACCCCCGTCACTACCGCTCACCAATGCTGAAAAGGGAAAGACTTTGGATATAATTTTGACGGGCCCGGTTAAAAAGATTAAATTTTAACCAAAAAAAAAATGGCCCTAAAACAATATTTCTTTTATAATTTGAAAACCAAAAGAAATTGCGCAAAAGGAAAAATTGGGCCGGGCTAACAACAAAAAACAACAAAAAAAAAACCCGAAACTGATGCTTACCAGCTACCCTTTGACCCAAGTAGGGGGTCAAGCGACTCCTTTTGCCCTCGTCCAGTTGAGAGGACACAGAGCAGATGGGGAAAAAAAAGTGACTGATGTGATGTCCCCCCCCCTACGGGCCCCGACCGTAGGGATAAAGGTACCGACCGTATTTCGACGAAGGTGTAGAACCAAAAACAGACGGCGCCCAGGGACACTTCCGCCGATGAAGAAAAAACCCCCCAAAACCAGGGCACCAAACTCCACGCTACGTCACAGTGAGCATACCTCAACTAAGGGAATGTTACACGTGCGCAGGAAAAGACGGGTGGGGGCCGAAAAGGACAGCGATTAAAGCGAAAGGTACCACCACCCGTGACCGCAGGATAATTGCACGGGCAGTGGAATTAAGAGAGAGAGAAGAAGAAAAACCTAACCTGAGCTGAAACACATTACGGGCAAACGCACCATACCAAACTTAAGGGACGGATACCAACAAACAACAACGCAATAAAAAATGAAAAATTCCACCACCAAGATGGGCCAATTGTCATGGGCCTCTGAAAACTCTGAAAAAACCGTGTTCTTTGTTTATCAAGTGTTTTGAACCATTGAAAAACTTCATTTGGGGTTCTTCCAGATTTTTGTATCAAGTTTTTTTTACGTTTTTTAATTTTTTTTTTCTAGGTTTTTTCTTACTTTTTTTTTGCCTAGTTCAGATTTAGAGGGGTTTTATTAGTCACATTTTGGGGTTTTTGTGAATTTAGCTTGTGGTCCTTGAGTGTTATAAACGTTCTTTTGTTCTTTTCCCCCTTTTCAAAACCCTGTCACTTGGTCCAGCATGTCCCAAAGTTTTTTTTCTTTAGTCGGATTTTGTCATTTTATTTTTATGGGCTTTTTTTGTAGTTTTTCGAATTTTTTTTTGTCAAGATTGGAGATTTTTAGTGAATACACCCAAAAACAAACACATAAAGCCTCAAAAAAACACGTGCAGCAACCCCCTGCAAACAACCGCAAACGGGGCCCACAAACCCATATAACACGGGGGTGGGAAACCAAAAACCATCCTGATGACAGCGCAACGCGCCGAAAAAAATTTGAATTCTTTTTTAAAAACCAATTTTAACATAAAATAATTATAAAATATATATAAATATATATATATATAATATTTAAATATAATAATAAAATAAAATAATTTAAATATATATATAAAAAAATATAATAAGACAATGATGAAAAACCCGCAGAAATTTTTAAAAAACTCAACCAAAAGGGAGCAACATTTTTTAAAAATAAGGTTTAAAACTATCTTAGACCTTACTTTTTAAAAAATAAATATATATATAAATATAAATACGTAATTTTATTTGCTCTACATGTATATTTTTAAATTTCTATTAGTACATGGGGTGGCAAAGAATATGGGAGGGAAATTGGGGAGGGGGTATAGAGAAAAGGGGGAGGGGAGGTCGTGGGGAAAAGGGAAAAAAGCTGGAATGTTCAAACTAATCCATCAATCATAAACATTTTTCCCTTTTTTCCAACCCCAGCCGCTTATCACCCAATCCAACCACATTTCTCACTTTTTGACAAAGATCATTATCCGTAGACTGTAGATTTTCCCTTTTAAAAGTGACATCACCATCATCATAGATCATTCCTCTATTTCCCCCCAATGGGATTAACATACTAAGGCCCACATATTCCCCCTTTTGAAATGACCATCATCCCACACTCGTGAATCACCTCCCCACCATGACATAATCACCCACAATCAGTTTTAAACCTTTATTCCCCCAAACCCGGGATTATTTTAAACCCAAAGCCAAAAACATTTTTCCAACTATATAACAATGACATCATCCACATACTGTTGAAACCAATATCCATACACACCCTCAGCACGACCCCCCACCCCCATCCACCTTCTTCCTGAACCGGGAGTACATACTAATGCCACCACAATTTTTTTCCCTTTTCACAATGACCACACCTACATATCTCACTTTAGACAATGACATCACCCACCAGTCATTGAAATCTCCCCTTTATTCCCCAACGCACAATTGACCAGCTACTTATTCCCCTACAGAAAGACCCCACCCTATAGTACTACTGACCCAAAAATTTTTTCCATCCTCCGTCACTGGAAATACGTCATCCAGGATCACCTTCATACTGCAATATAATGGCAATAGGAAGCTGGCCTTTGGCAAAGGAAGGAGAACACACCCCCCACTAGAACAGGAAGTCTCCTTTAAAAAAACAAAAATTAACAAGGAGAACAAAAAGGCAGATGGGGTTGGCAGCCCCCTACTTAAAAAAAGAGGGGTGGACACACCAATGCCAGAAAAACCTTTGTGAACTGAACCAGGGGCCCCGACTGAGCCCCCACATTCCACTAAAACCCCCAAGGCAGGTCTTTAAATCCCTGCATACAGCCCAACAATTTACCCTGGGGGGCCTTCCCATACAGCAGGGGGCCTTCGCCAATACCTTCCTAAGTGAACAAGGAAGAAGACCATCCTACTGTACTGTTGATCTCTAATGATTATCACCCATCAGTCATTGACCCCCACCCCCCCCCCCCCTCCCCCAAGAATGATTATCATCCTGTAGCACTGTTGTTATCAAATGGTCATCACCTAATAAGCTTTATTATCATTATTTATATATTTATTCAAAAACCCCTTGTGTGTGTGTTTGTGTGTGTGTGTGTGTGTGTGTGTGTGTGTGTGTGTGTGTGTGTGTGTGTTGTGTGTGTGTGTGTGTGTGTGTGTGTGTGTGTGTGTGTGCGCATGCAAATGGATGTGGATATGGATGAGTGTTTGTACATAATATATACACAATGTATACACACATACTATGTGTGTGTGTGTATATATATATATATGTGTGTGTGTGTGTGTGTGTGTGTGTGCTAATATGTGTGTGTGTGTGTGTGTGTGTGTGTGTGTGTGTGTGTGTGTGTTGTGTGTGTGTGTGTGTGTGTGTGTTGTGTGTGTGTGTGTGTGTGTGTGTGATAGTGTTGATTTCACCTATGACAACGGTCACTATTCATCAGTCATTGATCGTTTCCAATTTTCTGCTCAATTGGCATTATCATACCAATGCTATCGTGTTATTTCACTCATGACAATGATCAACATCCTATAGCATTGTTTATCCCACATATGACAATGATCATCATCATCATTAAAAAAAAGTATATATATATAGCGTGTGTGTGAGAATGTGTGTGTATGTGTGTGAAAACTCCCCACAGTTAGTCTCATTATTGTTATGATTACCGAACATTCGTACCAGTGGACTATAAACAATATCTTCCGGTGCACAATCAATTAGTATTATCTCCCTTGACGTAACTATGAGGCAACGAACTTGGAGACACGAGTGAGCGACAACGAACGCTTCATCTAATCCAGATGTTGTTCTAAACTTATCTAGTACATTCAGATCATCACCGATGATCACAAACACGCACAAACTTAACAATTATGACCATAATTCACCCATAATACCCTCCCCTCTCTTCCCCCCTCCCCACCCTACCCCACCCCCTTTCTTTTCCCCAAACAACACATTTCTCACCCTCCACACACCCCATGCATACATTTGTGTGGGAGGAGAGAGATGAACTCTTTCTCTCTCTCTCCCCCTCCCCATTACCCTCTTCCACGCCCCCTCCATATTCTGTCCCCCCCCCCCCCCTCCCCAACAATATCTTACCACCCATTGATAATTTCCATTCTCTTACAATCATTACTATCATTACTATCATAACCCCCACCCCCACATACGACTACCCCACATAACTACTATCATCACCATCACCTCCCATTAAAATTGTTCATTTATTTATTTGTTCATTTATATCTTTTATATTCTTTATTTACTTCTTTTATCTTATTTCATTTATTTATTCATTCATTTATTTATTATTATGATTTTTATTCATTTAATTTTGTTTTTATAACTATTTGGTGTAATGGGTGAAAATGAATGAATGTACAGCATACGACTCCCCATTTTGCTGGCGGCCATCTTGGAAATCGCTCAAATACACAAATTTTCCTCTCTTTTTTTTAAATAGAGCTGTATCTGGTTATGTTCAGGGCATGAAATTGTGCTTCTCAGCGAGATTTGGTGTTTGTAGCATTAAATGAACAATTTTGCAACATATATTCCAATTTTTGTGTCGGCCATTTGAAAAATGCAAAAAAAACATGTTTTTACAAATTTTTCATGGTGGCTTTAAGTTTTGTTCAGGACATAAAACTGGCCATCTCTGCCAAATTTGGTGCTTGTTGCATGAAGTGCATGATTTTTCGACATAGAACCCCCGCTAAACGGAGAACACTCCGTGAGAGAAAACCTCAATCCGACCAATCGAAAGGACGTTAGTATTTATGGCGCTTTGAGTTTCCGTTTCCCATGCGCTTTACAAGATACAAGATATAACAAAATACAAGAATACTTTATTATTTCAATTCTGATAAATAACAATCATGCTGCTGACTAACTATACATTAGTGACATAAATAAACCTGAAAAACAATGAGACAATAAACAAGAAGGGTAACTCAACATCATCATCATCATCATCATCATTCTCTTGCCCATGATGGGCGTAGAGGAGAGATGAGAGACACTCTCGAAGCCAGGCACCGCCATCCGGCCCTGTCCTCTGCCTGTCGCATCAGCGTAGGGCCATCCATCCTGGTCCATTCTTTGATGTTGTCCATCCAGCATTTGGCTTGTCGTCCCCTTCGTCTGCCGCCTTCCAGCGTGCCCTGGATGACTGTTTTGGGCAATGAATTGTGGCGTATGACATGCCCGAACTCAACAATAATAAACAATAAATCAATTCAGTTATAATGTAAAACCTCATACATGTACATAAACACATACTAAACACACACGCACACACATATAAAGAAGCTAATCTCTTGTCACTTGATGATCAACGCAAACTAGCAACAGCGAAATATGTAACCAGAAGTCTTTCTGTGTCAAATTCAGTAACAAATGAAATATTTCTTGATTCCAAATCGGATGTTCCTAAAAGGGCACAGAATATTTCTTACCTGCAGCCCATTCGAAATTATACTGATTATTTATTTAGAAAATGTGACATCAATATTACTTCCATTTCAAAACCCCAACTATGCCCACAGTTCCTCAATGGGAGCATATTTCTCCAAATTTTGATACAGATCATACCACTTTAAAAAAAGAAGACAATATTGATTTGATGTCAGTAGAAGCAAAAGAGCATCTTGAAAACACATATCCACATCATCTTAAAATCTATACACATGGTTCAGTTTTAGAATTTTATACAGGAGCTGGATTTGTAATTCCCGATTTAAAAGTAAAGAAATCATTGTTAGGAAAGACTTTTCAGTTTTCACTGCTGAACTATATGAAATCCTTATTAGCCTTTCAGCCTGGTCAGTGAAGTAGGGGTAGTTTTACCACAAAGTGAGGAAAGGTCAAATCTTGGATTTTTAAACATCTTCGGGTCCCCTGATATAAAAAAAATAATGATGCCTAAGATCTTTTTAGCTTTCTGGTGTTATCTCATGATTTCTACACCTACCATCTTGCGTCATGCATTCACCCCAAAGCTCGGCACTTTTTTTTTGCAAAACTCAAGTAAACTACCTATTAAACAGCTCAGACATAAAATTTAATTAGAAAATAGCATTGTCATGTTTTTTACATGAAATCCCAGTGGTTTCTATGCGCTTTCCAACAAAGAAAAGCTTCACTTTCTTTGTTAACTCCCCCTGACGTCCTACTCTTCAAAAATCTTGCCTTCAATGTACAACTAAATTGCTTTTATCATAGGTTTGAAATTTAAATGTAAATCAAACAATGCATTACACAGGTATAAAAATATCTGGAATATTCTACCTAACCCCTCCATCACTGGGAAATCACTGTCTGTTACAGCCCTTTGTTTCTTGAGATTTAGCCAGCATCAACCATCGCACCTCACAACATACCAAGCTCATCACCAGCTGCATCCAGAAGCTTGGTCATGTAAACCGTCATCTTCACCCACCTGATTCGTACAGTTTTTCAATTTGCACGTGTCTGTGCACTTCAGCTTTTTTTGCATACATGGACAGTCATCCAAGATACATGTCTCCTTGCATGAACACGCAAGCAGCTCAAGAACCCCGATGGAAGCAGGTGCAACATCCATCCATGCCACAACCACAGATTTTGTCATCCACGCACTCAGTCTTCCATCCACTCTCTGTTGGTCCTGGGCTTTCTGGGTCATTCTGGAGACATCTTTTCCAAAGCCCTGCCTGATAGTTTGCACGCATACCATGCTTTCTGAGGGTGTCCATTACGTGGTAGCAGTGGATGCGATTCAACACGCCATTCTTGCCACAGAAGAGTTGATACTGTAGCTCATCCACATCAGTGACAGTCTCTCGTGTGCATAAAGTCTGTAAGTGAAACACTCAAGCCTCGGAACAGTTCGCCTGTCAACTGCCAGCTCTGCCCTAATTCTGAAAATGTGCAACACACAGCCTTGTTTGGTCTTCAGGGTCTTCAGAGCACTGGCTTTTTCCTTTTCCTGCAAAAGTACTGACTGTGTCACAACCTGTATAATCGTGCATTCCCACCAGTGCACCCACCCCAAAACATCTGACCCAGAGAATCAGCAGTTTGTTTCAGATCAATCAAGTGTTTTCCGTGCTGACATTCTTTTCTTCTGGAAGAGTGGCACCTCACAGCAGAAAAGACGAAAGCAGCTCTCTTCACAAGTGAAGTACGGGACTTTTCTCAGTAGGTCAAGCTTTCTTTGTACTTATGTCCCCTCCATTCATCAGCAAGAAACTTGACCAGGCCTGTCTTGTTTGCATCTTCATGAGGATCTGCGCCATTGATCAACTGTCCAGGAGCAACATTCTGCACTCTCAAGCCACTGGAATCGCCCCCAGGAGTTGTTCTCTCCGTGTATTTGATGGACTGGTCCCAGTAACAGTCAAACATAATATCAAGCCTTGTGCTGAAAGACGTTTTATTCAAAGCCATTGAGAAGATGACTCTGCAACTTCCTCAAACTTAGCCTGTTTCTGTGACCTTGACACGCTGCACGAGTGCATACCATCCACAATTGTAGCAAAAATGTTGTGGCACTGAGTCAACCAGTGTTGAGCTTTTTTGCAAGCTTTTAGCCAAAGATGACTTTGTTTGTCTTCCTCAACCGCCCATCAGGAGTGGCAAGAGACCAAGGCAGTGGTCCCAGAGGGTGAGCGAAGCCTTTCATGTCGATTTTTTCTGGCCTGGGCCCTCACCCCCATGCGGCCAAACAGTGCTCTGTCTGCTTTCAAGATCATTGACCGCCCATCTTGGCACCCTTGTTTGCTTCTTCTTTAGAACTGTTCCAAATGTTTTCAGTGAACATTTCTTCATTGGTCATGGAACTTCTTTGAAGGTGGTGCAGTTTCCAGTCTGTCCTTCTTGAACACAGCATAGGCTTTTTCTCCTCTTTCATGGGCTTCTTTGATGTCAGTTGCTACGTCTGCTGGCACAGTGGCACCAGATGAAACGCTGACAAGATCAGAGTTCTCTTCAAATGGGTTGATCCAGCTCGACAGTGTCTCTTCCACAGCAGACACAGCTTGCTCGTCCACCTTGATCCTTGACTGCTGCAGGTCTGGATGATTGAATCCTTGTCTGTTTGAATTGACCAGTTCCCTAAGCCTTGCCAAGAATCCACTTCGGTACTCAGAAGTAAGATAGTACCTACTGACTGCACTTGGCTGCAGGCTGAAGTTTGTGGTCCCTCCACTGTTTGAGTGTCTTTGTTCACGGTGACCTCTATAGTCTGGTCAACTGGGATTCGCTCGAAGGGATTTTCCTCTGAAAGCTGAACAGCGAACTTGCCATCTCTGAATTCCTGATAAATCTCAGTGTGTTCCTGGGGCAGGTTTGTCATGTCTCCATAACATGCTGGAAGGTATCTGGCATAATTCAACTTGTCATAAGCAAAGCACCAGGGTATCAGTGAACGGATGGCATGGAGATGCAAACTCCAGTTTCCTTCACGGGCTGCTCGCAGAAGACCAAGAAGGAGATCTTGAACCAGGTCAACGTAGTGTGGTATTACCGTAGCAGACTACGTAAAGGGAGATAACTAAAGATATAGAGAATACAGGGGGCGCTAGGATTGAAGGAGGTTACGAGAAGATGGAGGAATAAACAAGCAACGGCTTTAATCAGCTCGTCAAGTCTTTGCCTCCATTCTTTCATGTCTGCAAGTCTCCCACCTACAAACACATTCTACATGGTGGCAGCGACCATCTGAGCCTTCGAGTCGAAGTTCGAGATGACGGAGAACGCAGACGACATGCGGGCAGCAAGTTCGATGGCATCATCACGGCCCGTCAGCTTGCCTGCACCCAAGATTTTCAACGGGTCACCGGCGGCATGGCCGGCTTGGCGACAGAGGTTTGAACGATTCCACGTGGGATCAGGCTTAAAGCACAAGACACAAAGAGAACAAGTAAGTGTCTTTCTGTACACTATGGGGGAAGTTGCTGACGACATATTAGCAACTTTAACAATCTCGGAAAATGACGACGATCTCACTTACGACGTCATGCTGAAAGCTTTCAATGACTACTTTGAAACAAGAAAAAACGTCATTGTAGAAAGAGCTAGATTCAACAGGAGAACGCAGGGGATCTCGGAAACAATTGATAGTTTTATACAGGACCTGTATAAACTGGCTGAAGAATGTTCTTTTGGGACACTGAAGGAAGAGCTAATTCGTGATAGAATAGTAGTTGGAGTTAGAGATGACTCTTTATCCAACGACCTTCAGTCAAAACCCAAACTAACATTAACTGATGCCGTGCAGATTGCTAGGCAGGCAGAGGCAAGGAAAGAAAACCAACCCATTCTACGTGGTGAAACCTCAGCATCAGTAGACAGTGTCAGACATCAAAGAAAAAAGAAATTTGATTACAAAACAAAAGGCCAGAAGAGCGATAGAAGGGACACACCAAAGAAACAATGTCACTACTGTGGAAAAGAACCACATAGCAGAAACAGCTGTCCAGCTAGGCATGCTGAATGCGGCAAATGTGGGAAGAAAGGACACTACAAAGCAGTTTGCCGAAGTGGTCAGCATACTAGAGTGCAAGAAGTCTCAGCAGATTCAGACTCAGACTCTGAAGACTACTATTTAGAACACATTTTCAGTGTTGAAGATGAAGCCTGGACAGCAGACATTGCAGTAGACGGGTGTTTGCACAAATTCAAACTGGACACAGGTGCAGCAGTGTCTGTACTAGCTGAAGGACTGGCACCTCAAAAACAGCTCAAACAGACAAATAAAGTTCTTCGTGGCCCAGGGGGAAAGAAATTGACTGTTTTAGGTACCATGACATCACGTCTTCAATACAGAGACAGTCAAATTACAGAAGAGATGTACGTCATCAAAGGGCAGACTACATCACTACTAGGCAGATTAGCATGTGACAAACTGGGGTTAGTTACACGTGTATACCATGTCAGCACACAACCCCACCATTTGGATCCACAAAAGGAGTTTCCAGCACTGTTCAAGGGCCTAGGTCACTTGAAAATGGCTCCCTACTCCATCACAGTTGATCCAGACGTTCGACCTACCTGCATCTACGCACCACGCAAGGTCCCTCATGCCCTGAAGCCAAAAGTCAAGAAAGAAATTGACCGCATGCTACAGGAAGGGGTCATTTCTCCTGTCAAGGAACCAACTAGCTGGTGCTCTGGGGTAGTTGTCGTGCCAAAGCCAAATGGCTCCGTCCGCATCTGCATCGACTACACCAACCTCAACAAAGCGGTGAAAAGAGAAATTCACCCAATGGCCTCTGTAGATGAAAACCTCGCCAAGCTTGCTGGATCAAAGGTGTTTAGTAAGCTTGATGCCCGCAGCGGGTTTTGGCAAATGGAACTTTCTGAAGAATCCAAAACACTCACTACGTTCGTCACTAATGAAGGACGCTTTGCCTTCAACAGGCTCCCCATGGGCATCAGTTCTGCCAGTGAGGTATTTCAAAGAGCAATGTCAGATATTCTCGCAGGCCTGGAAGGAGTCATCTGTCACATGGACGATGTGTTGGTTCATGCTGCTGACCAGGCAACACATGATCAGATATTGAGATCAGTGCTTCAACGACTGCAAGAAGCTGGCCTGACATTGAACGAGAAATGTGAATTCTCCAAGTCATCAGTTCGCTTCCTTGGTCACATCATCGACGGTGATGGCATTCACGCGGACCCAGAGAAAGTGAAGGCCATACACGAGTTCCCACAACCGGAAGAATGTCACTGAACTTCAGAGACTGATGGGAATGCTGAATCAACTTGCCAAATTTACGCCTGAACTTGCCAGCATCACTGCTCCTCTTCGTACGCTGCTACGAAAAGATACTCAGTGGACCTGGGGCCCGACACAAGAAATGGCATTCCAAGAGATAAGAAAACTCCTTAGCTCTCCGCCAGTTCTTGCGCACTACTCAACTCAGCGCGAAACAATCATCGCAGCTGACGCATCAAACTCAGGCATTGGCGCAGTCATGTTCCAGAAGCAAGAAGACGGCACCCGCAGACCCATTTGCTACATTTCCAGATCCCTCTCAGAAACTGAGCAGAGATATGCTACCATCGAAAAGGAAGCACTGGCAGCAACATGGGCCTGTGAAAGACTACAGGACTACATCCTAGGTCTTCATGTGACACTAGAGACAGATCACAAACCTCTAGTGCCCCTCCTCAACTCCAAAGAACTTCACAAGATGCCACCTCGCATCCTACGTTTCCGCATGAGGCTTATGCGGTACGATGTGAAAGTCGTGCATGTGTCGGGAAAGCAACAAATCACAGCAGATGCACTTTCCGTGCACCCGCATCGGAACCAAATGAAGATGACATCAGCTTCATTTCTCATGTGACAAACTTCACAGACCAGTGTACAGAATCACACCCTGTATCTAGCAAAAAACTGCAAGAAATATCAGCAGCACAGAAAGCTGATGAAGAACTGTCTCAAATTCGCAACTACTGTGAGAGTGGATGGCCAGCTTACATGCCAGAAAACCAACTGCTGAAACCCTACTGGCAGAATAAGCAACACTTCACACTTGTAGATGATTTGCTTCTCTACGACTCTCGCATTGTGATGCCCAGAAATCTGAGACTAGAAACACTGGAAAAACTCCACCGCGGACACCTAGGCATCACCAAGACACGAGCACTTGCTACCTCATCAGTTTGGTGGCCTTCTCTTTCCAGTCAGATAGAAGAGATGGTGAACAAATGCAACACATGTGCCATTCACCGCCCAGAAAAAAAAGAACCTCTTCTACCATCATCTTTCCCAGACCGTCCATGGTCCAGACTGGGAATGGATTTGTTCGAACTGAAAGGAAAAACCTACCTGATAGTGGTGGACTATTTCTCACGTTGGGCAGAATTCCGACATCTGGAGAAGCTTACCAGCTCCTACACCATCAGAAAGCTGAAAAGCATTCTCGCCGTTCATGGGATACCTGACATCATAGTATCTGACAATGGACCTCAGTTTGCGTCGCAAGAATTCCAGCAGTTTGCAGAAGAGTATGGTTTCATTCACACAACAAGCTCTCCAAGATACAGCCAGAGCAACGGTGCAGCAGAACGAGCTGTACAGACCATCAAAAACATGCTGAAGAAAACCAAAGATCCCTACCTTGCACTTCTCCAATACAGGGCATCTCCGCTCCAAAATGGGTATTCACCTGCTGAGCTCCTGATGGGAAGAAAACTGCAGACAAACCTTCCCACACTCCCTTCCTCCCTCACCCCCAAAACACCAAACATCCCAAACGTGAAAGCCAGAGAAACAATGCAAAAGGAGAAACAAAAACGGAACTACGACAAACGTCACAACACCAAACAGGCGACTCCACTAGCATCTTCCAGAAGGTGTACATTAGAGATCTGGACAGATTTGGAACTGTTTCAACCCACACCATAACCCCAGATCATATGTGATCAACACCGCTCAAGGGAACGTACGTCGCAATCAACGTCACCTGATTCCAGTGGTTTCACCTCCACCAACAGCAGAAGTGACGCGAGAACCGCACCATCACCACAACCTCGACAGATAGTGAACGGTCCAACACCATCGAAGACGGACACTCCAGCAAAGAAATCTCCTCTCAAGAGGCAGAAGCCTACACCAGTCTCATCACCTGTTGCTTTTCACACAAAAAGTGGCAGGGCTGTCAAAAAGCCAGAAAAACTGAATTTGTAGAAGGATCAATCAAATCTTCACCTTCACGGTGTCAACAAACTACAACACCAAAAGCAGCTGTGTTAACATAAAAAGGATAATATGTAAATTTTCTTTTTTTTCAAGCTCTGTGTAGCTAGAGCTTTATTCTACAATGCTAAGCTCAGTGTAGTTGAGAGCTTATGCAATTCATGGCCTTTTTAAGTTTCATGCTTAGCTCAGTGTAGTTGGAGCTATGCTTTAGTTCAGTGCAGTTGCACATAGTTAAGGCTCAGTGTAGTTGAGAGCCAGTTTCATTTAGTTAATTTAGGTGGAATTCTCTTCATTCTGTGGAAGGAACACCAGTTTTGAAATCAACCTTCTGTTTGGAGAACAATATCAGAATGAAGCTGCCTTTTAAAGAGTTGTTTTGAGTTGTTTTGCATGCAATGGTTTTTTTTTTATTATCTAATGCTACTATTTGCCTATGCACATTGAATTTAATGCTTCTAAGTCTTTTATGAAGGGCATGGGAGAAAGAAATAATAGAACAAGGGTTTTGTTTTTATTGTTTAGTTAAAAACAAATGTGTTAATATGAGGAGAATTTATTTTAAATTTTAAACTTGTTAAGTTGCACATAAAAAGACTAGTTTGTTTGTGAACTTAAAAATGGGGAGCAGAAGATGTGAACTTTTGACAAGATCTATGATAAAAAAAAAAAAAAACTGTTAATATTAATACAATTTATATACCATAGATGAAAGAATTGTCCACCCACTCAAAAAGGGGGAGTTGTGGTATTACCGTAGCAGACTACGTAAAGGGAGATAACTAAAGATTATAGAGAATACAGGGGCGCTAGGATTGAAGGAGGTTACGAGAAGATGGAGGAATAAACAAGCAACGGCTTTAATCAGCTCGTCAAGTCTTTGCCTCCATTCTTTCATGTCTGCAAGTCTCCCACCTACAAACACATTCTACACGTAGGTCATCTAGAATGGACAGTTCTCCATTTTCAACACGTAAGTGCTGCAGAAAGTCTTCCATGCTTGGAAGATCTTGTTGGTACTTGATTCTTGTAGCAGCGAGTTGAAGGTGTCTTGGCAGATGTTATCAGGGAAATCAGCAAGTTTGTCTTCAAGTTCCCGCACGAGCGCTAAGACATCAGTGTGATTGTCTCTTAGCCAGGGGATGAAGCAGTGCCACATCATCCATATGAGTGCTTCAAGGATGCACTTGTGTGTCCTGACACCTCGCTTGTAGAGCTTGCCTTCAAATACCTTGCTGACAGAGCCTTATGCTACAAGTCCATACTCGATGCAAAGATCACGCAGCCCAGCATCTTGGAAACGTTTGCCAAGAATAGACAAGACAACCATGATGGTATGAAAGGCTCCGAGTCTCAAAACAACAGCTCTGTAGTTGTTCTTGTACTTCCAGACGATTTCAGCCGCCTTTGCATACAGTGCTTGATCAAAGACAATGACGATGCTGTCCAGATTCAGGGAGGTTCTGATAAACTCAGACTGGACAAGAATCTCTTGCACAGTTGCCATCTCTGTTGCTGGGGCGTTTATTGTTAGAAGATAACCAACAACATCTTTTTCTGTGTGCTCTTTATCTCTTGTCAAGATGCTGAAACCAGTCCATGAAGGTACCCTCTGTTCTCTTGCATTTACCAAGCGGCTTAAGATCCAAATCAGATCTTTTCTTCTTGCTGTCTGGACATGTTCCCTGTGCTCACCTGTGTCATTTTCCAAGGTCTTCAGTGGTTATGGTCCCACCCTTTCTCCTGAGACATAGACTGGAAGCTGTTGAGTTTCAATTGCTATGCTTCTCTTCTTGGATTTTGCTATCACTGGCAGGCTCTCTGCGGGTAGGTGTGGGCCAAGCACTTTTAATATAATTTTATGTAGTTTTTAGAATAAACAATCATCAAATAAAACATTTCATTTTCATTTTAAGTTATCATCTTTAAACCTCACGTGCGTTCCACTCTGGAGCGTGGATGGCGAACCAAATCAATGGAAAAAACACAAAAAGCTACAAGATCGACAGGTCTATCATAAAAATATCATTTCAGGGGTTGACAACAATAGTAAAAATCACAATGCGCATTTGCCCCACTTAGTGGTAACAAGCAATCTCGAACCTGAAAGACTATATGGCCTTATCTTGGATATCTGATCTTAATGTGACAATTTACAGCATTCTAATCTGTGTTGACTCTAAATCTGTTCTTTGTAGCTTACGAAATTGGGATGCAAATGGAAAGAAAGACTTAATTTTTGATATAAAATTTATGATACATTCCGTTATGGTGAATGGAACTTTTGTAGAGTTTTGCTGGATCCCATCTCATTGTGGTATCTACGGAAATGAAATAGCTGATAAATTAGCAAAAGAGGGTGCTCTTAGAAAAAATCCAGATAGTAGATTAAAATTGGAT
>JAFLJL010001163.1:0-20000 GCA_018398815.1 Conus ventricosus | reverse complement strand
CGAGTTGTTTTTTACCCACTGACACCAAACATTGTGGCTTTGCATTTTACTCACCTGTAGTGTGTCCTCTGCTTTTTCACGAGGACACAATTTGCACGTGAATCTGACCTCAGTTAACGACACAGTGGCACTTTGCCGAGTAAGGTGAAAATGCGGCAACTTGGGGACAGGGCCATAACTCCGTCCGTGACAAAGTGATCTGCCCGGCTTTTTCGTGATCAGAACAGAAAAGTCCTAGTTGCACTCAGACACATTTTGCAGTTTGTACAATAACCTGCCAGGCTATGTCGGATTTTCCAAATATTGCAACATTTTGGAGCGGCCGTGTCGCGTTTCTAACCGTAAAGACTGTATATATATATATATATATATATATATATACTCACATGCATGCGCACACACACATGCACACACACATGAATAAGTAAATCAATTAACATAAAAATAATAGAACAGTCGGTAACAACCATGCCTTAATCAAATCAAATTTTCATTATCGCACACAAATGAAAAATAAATAAATAAATAAAAAGGCAGTTAAGTGATTTATTATGGCAAAGAACAATCAAACACCTTTAGTAAACAACCATACCACACACACACACGCACGCACGCACGCACGCACGCACGCACGGCACGCACGCACGCACGCACGCACGCTCCACACACACACACACACACACACACACACACACACACAACGCCCTCACACCCACCCAATATACATGCATATTTATTCAATCACACATGCACACACACGCACATAGAAGTACATACACACATACATACTCTCCCAAAAAAGAAACTTGACACCAGTATTTATTTTTTTTATTGCCAAAATCGGATTTGATTCAAATAACAAATTATGACCCATGTACTAATTGATTACTAATGGACACGTGTTGAAAACATTTAACTCTATTGACTGAAAAGTAAACCAATCAGACAGTGGAAAAGACAGCAGGGTACACGAAATGTCAGTATCTGTTATGACCGCCATTGGCGTCAATCGCTGCCTGGCATCGGGGACCCATCGACGCAATCAGGTTTGCAATCACACGTTGTGGAATGGTGTGCCACTCGTGCTGGAGTGCCTCAAGAAGCTCTGGGAGTGTCTGTGTTGGTGGGTTCCTCTGGCGCACGCGTCGATCCAGGACATCCCACAAATGTTCAATTGGATTCAGATCTGGGGAACAGGCAGGCCATGGCAGAGTTTGGACATTGCTGGCAAGCAGGAAATCAAGACAGACTCGAGCAACATGCGGGGCGAGCGTTGTCGTGCTGGAAATTCCTCCATTGGTGTTCATGTGTGGGACAACATGAGGCTGCAGGATCTCATCCCTGTATCTGGTTCCTGTTAAATTCCCTGCCACATGCACGAGATCAGTCCTCCCCACACCATGACACTACCACCACCAAAATGGTCCACTTGCTGAATGCAGTTAGGGGCAAAACGCTCTCCTTGACGTCGGTAAATTCGTGCACGCCCATCAACCCGTCTAAGGAGGAACCGTGACTCATCAGTGAACAAACTGTTCTCCATCGTGCACGTGGCCACCCCACTCTGTATCGGCACCACTGAAGACGTGCTTGCCATGTGACCTGCGTTCAGAATATTCCGTCGAACTGGTCGTCGAGCAAAAAGGCCGGCCTCCCTGAGACGATTGCGAACTGTTTGATCAGAAATTCTTTGATGTCCGGAATTTGGAGCGCTGTTGATGTTGCCGTTGTAGTGCGGTCTCGAAGGTGGCGCACACGGATGTAACGATCCTGAGCAGCAGTAGTGACCCTGGGTCGACCTGACCTCGGCCTGTCCCTCACACTGTGAGCGATGTTTATAACGGGTCCATAATGCAGCAATGGTCTGTCTGGACACACCAAAGTGCCTTGCCACGCCTTGCTGAGTGGCCCCTGCTTGCAATCGTCCAAATGCGTTATTGCGTTGAGCATCAGACAACCTTGGCACTCTTCTTTTGCCGGCAGTAGTGTTATGTTCATTGTTTGACCCATGGTTGCTTTGGATTTTTATACCCAACGGAAAAGCGTGTCAGAATGCCGAGTTACAGCTCACCACTGTGCACGTGAAAGGCAAAATGGGCAAAATTAGGAATTGATTGTTAACATCAGCCAGACGGACATTTGGATGTTCAAAGCACGTGAGTTTGCGGTTTAGCAAGTGCAGTGGTTGCTTTACAAAATACTGATATGACAATTTCACTACATCCCTTATTTTCACAACAAATCCAAATATACAATAGTGTCAAGTTTCTTTTTTTTGGAGAGTATATATGTATACGTTCCCCCCCCCCCCTCTCCCTTAGTCCCCCCCCTCCTCCGCACACACACACACACACACACACACACACACACACACACACACACACGCACACACACACACACACAATTATCGCTTTATGTGGACAAGTGGTTGACATCGTCGACGCCCTCTCTCTCTCTCTCTCTCTCTCTCTCTCTCTCTCTCTCTGAAGTCTTCAGATCGAATGTCCATACACGTCATAGGATCTCAGACAAAAAAAGAAACAATTAAAAACCTGAACACAGCAAAAATGTTTTTTTTTAATCCAAGTAACATCACATACAAAGATACAACCTCAGCACCTCATTACAGTTAAGTAAAAATTGGACTCTGAGTCTCTGCTAGGCCTAATCCAATGTCACATAGGCCTATCAGTGAGGAGTTATTGAAAATTTCATCCAGGAGAGATTCGGGTCAAGCAGGCAAAACATTTTTCAACCGCTTACATTTGAGAAACCTATGCACCTTTGGCATCTTTTCACCACAAATGCTATTATTTGTCTTTAGCAAATTTTTTTTAAAAGCATTAATTTTAAGTCTGTAAATTAAAGTGGTCATTGACTTTACGCGATATGCGCCATTGTCACGACCGACCCTGGAGGTCTGCCTGACAGGATCGGTCTAGATGGGAGTGAAGGGAGTGACTGAACTCACACGCCCGCAAGAGACCACACAAGAAAGATTACGATACAACACCCCTTTATTCACACCAACACACACGTAGACACAAATAAGCATTCCAACACACACAACATGCACAATCACACTCAAGCATTTTTAACACTCACGACATACACACAATTAAGCATTTCAACACACACGACATACCCATAGTCGCAAACAAACATTTCAACGCACACAATATAACTATAATCTTAAATAAGGATTTCAGCACGCATTCCCCTCCGTGCTTCATGTGGTTCCCCCACATCCCTGCCTCCCAAAGTCCACTGTGAGCACCGAGTCGCACCAAGTGCCCCAAACCGGGTCGGTTCCTGAACAAAGTGTCTTTCAACGCCGACACCATTGACACACAACACCCGAATTGCACGACGCACAACGAACCACACTGGTGACACGGGCTGTAGGAGGTCCGAAGACCGCGGAGAACGCGTCCCGTGGGACGAGGCATTGTCGCTGAAGGTCCCGGACAGGGGTCGGGATCCTCCAGCAAAGTCCTTGTGCTCCTCAACCAGTGCGTGGCCCCCAACAGCGCAAGCTTCGGGTGAATCCCCCCGGGAGGAGAGGACACGGAAGGAACTGGAGGAAAGAAGGAAGAAGGGTACTGGAACCCCGCAGTCAGTACAGTCTGGCATATGCTGTTAAATCCTAACAGCCCCTCGCATGATGGGCGAGGGGAGGTTCGCTGACTAAACTAACAGCATCAGCTCAACACAGACCTGAACATAACAGTCAACAAACCAAACGAGAAACGTTCGCTAAAGGTCTCCTCACACGAAGCAGGTAAGAGGTTACATTAACAGGCTAAACAAACAAATAGCAATTTATATCTTCATCCTTCCCTCACTCACGTTCAACATTTTCCTTTCTTAGGAACTGAACAGATACAGCAACCGCTGCTCTATAACTGCCACCACATTTACAAATAATACTAACTCAATGGCACAATTATCCACACATTTTATAACAACATTTCAAAATGACACAATTCTCCAACCACGCATCCAAACGACTAATCATGCGTACGCACTCTCGCAAACATAAAACTCGTTCCCTTGCACACACAAACAGACGGTGGCCGAAGAATACAAGGCCGGCAATTGTGACAGGGGCGGACGAGCGAGACCAAGCAAGTACCAACCCTGAATCACCAGGTTCTCCCCCTTCCCCGCCGACTACCGCATCACCAGATGCATAAAAAGGAGAAAGACTTTAAGATATAATTTTGACTGGCCAGGTTAAAGATTGAATTAACCAGAAAAAGTGGTCTCAAACAATATTTCTTTTATAATTTTGAAAACCAAAAGAAATTGCGCAAAAGAGAAGAATTAGCCGGCTAACAACAACAAAAAAACAACAACAAATAAACCACGAAAACTGATGCTTACCAGCTACCCGTGGGTGACCCAAAGTGGGGGTCAAGCGACTCTCTACCCTCTGTCCGGTCGAGAGGACAGCAGAGCAGATGCGGAAAAAAGAGACGTGATGTCCTCCCTACAGGCCGACTGTAGGAATGAAGGTACCGACCGTACCTTCGACGAAGTGGTGTAGAACAGAACCGGAGCAGGCGCTCCCAGAGACATCTTCCGCTCGAGTGAAGAGAAAACCTGCCTAAACGATGGCAGCGACATGTCACGCTACGTCACAGTTGTTGTTGTTGTTGTTGTCGTACCCTGGCTAAAAGACTCCAGGGATCATCGAACAGCCGAAGTATTTGAACACTATGGCACAAATGCATCAGCTGGGGATGAGAACATTACGTGTGTGACGTTTTTGATTACCCCGCACATGGGCAGCCACACTCCGACTTCGGGGGATTTGGGAGACTGATAATGTTATGCTAGGAGCTTGTCACGACTGAAGACAATCCCCACATAACTATGCAGAGCATAACAACATTTTGATGTAGCCTTGGTGTTCTGGCCTATGTCAATTGGTCTGACACAGCCTTAAGCCAAGGCAAGTGAGAATACCTCAAGCCTAAGAGGAATGAGGCACGTGCGGCAGGTAAAAAGACAGGCGAGAGGCCGATAGAGACAGCCAGCTCAAGCGAAAGGTACCAGCCACCCGTGAACTTGCAGGATGAATTGCACGGGCAGTGGAATTAGAGAGAGAGAGAGCGAAAGTAAACCTAACTGAGCTGAACGACATTAAGGTGCAAACGCACTACAAACCACATTAAGGGACGGATACACGACAACAGCAACGACAATAAATAAATGAATAATTCCGCCACCCTAGACGGGTCAATCGTCGTAGGCCTCGTGACAAACTCGTGACAGCCATTATGAGTTCTTAAAAGAATATCATACTGTATAACTGCTTTTTTATCATTTTTTTTAACAAGTATGCTACCCAGAATCCTCTAGCTTTTTTCTGAAGTGCTTCCAACATGCATTTTCAATATTCTATATCCCTCCAGAAGAGGCAGAGGAATGTTTAAACTGCGTGCAATCTCAGCACGTTTTTGCTCCACTTTTTGCCAGTCTGTCAACTCTTTCGTTACAATGGATGTGGAATCCATATAATTTGAGGGTACCCAGAAGAATCTAATTCCACTACCTTTCAACAGTGGAAAATGTACTAGATACTTGATTTCAAGAATAAGATATCGTTTACAGTTAACTGCAGAGTTCGATTTACTCAGACCATGTGAAACTGACTTTGAATCGACCCAGAAAAGAATGTTCAATATATATTTAGGGAAATCTAGTAAGTAGCCTAATACAGGACTATAAGAATAGTTGTGGGCTCTGCCGTGACTATGGATTTGTACTTTTCAACACACACACACACACACACACACACACACGCACGCACGCACGGACGCACGCACGCACGCACGCACGCACGCACGCACACACACACACACACACACACACACACACACCCCTTTCCACTCTTAGTGAAACATCGTTCTCTTTGTACTAGACTGACCACCCAACAAAGACCAGTGCCCTACAAAGATTGTTGTTATAGTTGTTGTAATGCGAAGCATTTTTTTTTTTCCTTTGTCCATATTGTATCAAATTAAAAACAAACACTCTATCACTGTAAATGTTGCTTTACTCCCGGACCGTTTTTGCCTTTAGAGAACGGAGAAATGTGTGTTCTGGCTCATCATCCGCTCTCAACCACTTTCGAGCGGATGATGACGCCAGAACACACATTTCTCCGTTCTCTGACAAGTAAAACTTTAACAATGAATTAAAAATGATAATCCATCACACGTTTTCAATAACCAAAAAATAACGATTATCTACAAACAAACATACTGTGTAGGATTATCCGTTTTCAATACTAATTTACTAAACTTTTCAGATTTCAGTTTTTGCTTAATCCTGCGTTTTTCCTGATCATTTTCAATAACATCATTTTCGCGCAAACATTCATCAAATGCGTCTCTGTCTTTCATGTGAAATAACACTACAGTCTTTAATTGTTCTCTAAAGTCTTTTAAAACCGAGTTATATTTTTGACATAAAATCCACACACTTATTCCAGCATGCCTTCCGCTGAAAGCCAGTTTTGATAGAGTGTTTCTTTTTTTGACTATGTCTCTTTCTGCTGAACAGTCATCTATAATAAATAGTGTCTGCGTTCCTTTAAACAGTCTATAAAAGAGTTCTAAACACTCACTCAGTTTATTGCTAGGATCAACTAAATATACGTCATCATCTGTCCATATAAACCTTCTACCATGATATGCTTTGTTAAATTCAAGTGTTGGACAGAAAATCACAATATAATCAAAATTATAACGATAAACTGTTTGTAATAGGTCGAGGATAAATATTGTTTTTCCACAACCAGTTTGCCCGCAAATCAATGAACAATGAGGAGTTTTTGTCATAAAGTTTAACTGCTCCATAGTTTTATGACATGTCTGTCAGTGATGAGGTGGCTGACAGACACACTGTCCTTAATTTTGTCCAGGGATTTCTTCAGCCCTTCCAGCTCCATCGCATGGGAGTTTCTGACTTGATTGCTCTGAAAAGAGAGTTAAAAGCATGCTGTTATCCAGATGTATTAGCTGTAGTAGCAAGTTCACATGGACCTTTGCGATGTAAGAACAGGATTAAAAATGTGCAGCCACAGTTGGAATCAATCCACTTGAAAAAAAAATAATGGACACTGTGCCTTAGTGGCCTACATTTGCTATGATGAAGTGATTATAATTGACATGCATTGAATTGGTTGACAGCCTGTCATACTTGTTTTTCTCCAAGACACATCATACATACACTTTAACAAGTGGAATTTTTAAAAATTCCAATGTTAAATAGTTGACTGCTTTGTGATAAAATCTGATCTGTGGAGTAAACAGAGACAACTATGTGGAAACATAGATGTTTTAAATTCACCTGCACAAACTCAACATGGAGAACTTCAGCTGTCTCTGCATCCAGGAGTGTGTAGCTGCAGTATTTGGCGCAGTGACCTGGAGAGTCACATCTGCCATCTCCCGCCACCTTGACTGTTTTGCCTCTTCTAGCCAGGAAAAGGTGATCCTGGCATTTCTGCCACACATTCCTGACAGCTGGCACTAGATAGGAGCCTTGTATTTTATTAAAGGTCATCCTGCTGAAACAGGCAATGTTGGCATAGCTGAAAACAGTCAAGAGGCGGGTTGCCGAACAGGCAGTGAAGAAGGTAGCTGCTGCAAGCACAAAGGGTTGACCAGTGGCATCTGCCTGGAATAGGGTTGTGAAACCCATGTAAATGTGTAACCATTCACATTCACTGGTGTATTCAACACTTGTGCCACATTCTTCCTGCTTCACTACCTGGCATGGCTTGGCACACACTCTGCAGACACTCAGGAGCAGTTCCAGCTGGCCTTCACAGACAGTGTACTTTCTCTCTGCAAAGGGATCAGTCCTGTGCAGGTCCTCTGTCTGTGTGCGCCTGCAACACACACACACACACACACACACACACACACACACACACACACACACACACACATTCAGTTTCTACATACTTTTTGTAGTTTATCAGTGTTAATGGTGATAACTATACTGATTGGCTTCATAGTGGAAACTTTAGGGTCAGTTTACAACCCTTTAAAAAAAAAATAAAATGCAAATAAATTACCGTTTTTGGGCTTTGGGGGTATTTTCCCATCAGATCTTCATCTTCCTGAGGGAATCAGGTCTTTTCATCACCATCTCTCGGGTTTGGGGCTGCAAAAAATAAAATAAATCAAAGCTCAATCTAAAAATATTTATGATCTCAGAATGAAAAGGGGCATCACATCTTATACAGAAAAGCACAAAGAAAATAATGAAATAAACACCCACACCAAACAAACTACAGTTTATGACAATCTTTTTATAAAACAGATAACCAAATATTCTGAAACCTGATTTTGTTAGAAGCACCCGGAAAAAACAACACAGGCACATTCCCACAACACAACTTGTGCATACACTCTTACAAATTTTAAAAATAAAATACCCACACTTCAACCAAATCAAAAGCAGTATTCACAAGCAACACAAGGCAATCCTTTTCAGATCGTTAGTCTACTTTCCAAATTCTACTGAAAAACCCCTAAAAGCTTGGATTCAAAACAGTTTAATTTTTTTTACTTGAGATAGACTCTCACAGCCCATATAACTTTTATGTCTATAATTTTCTAGTGAAACATTTTGTATTAAATCAACCACATTAATTGTTAAAAGTTTCAAAATCACATTTGTTTATTGTGCTTTAAGGTTTTAACATGGATAAATGTTCATATCAACAAGCATTCATGGTATGACTCTATCATTAACGCTAGCTTTGCTGAACTGTGCGTCATTATCACAGAACAATATCCACCCAATTGGATCTGTTTGGCAATCAGTGGAAGTGTGCAACATCTCTGGAGTCCTGCGATGACGAATGCTGACATGAAGCTGAGTGTGGTCTGTGTATTCTTCACCAGACATGGTTCTTCACAACATTGGTTTGCTGTTTGTCGCTCACACACTGCAACAGTTTACACTTTGTATATTCCAAAATGTAAGGCCCTACAAGTGACTTTGCTAAACATTCATACAAAGTTGAGCCTGATTCTGGTTGAAATTGGGTTATTTCATTTACCTCTGAACACACACACACACACACACATGCACAAGTGTGGTGGTGTGTGTGGTGTTATTCCTAAACACGCGCCGCCCCCCCCCCCCCCCGCCCCCTTTTCCGTCACGATGTCAAATGTTCATAATGCGAAAGAATTGACTAAAACCATTCCAGACCCAGGAGATGACCCAAAGGGGCATTGGGTAGGGTATAAGCAGAATGAATTAAAAGTGGTTGTAAGTGTATTCATATATTGATATATATAAATATATATACATCTATAATTATACACACACACACACACACATATAACACACTTGCATTTATTAAACAATAATAAAATTAAATAGCAGAGGAAAGCAAACGAAGGCTAATAATCCAACCACACACAAATTAAGTTAAAGAGCCATTGTTCCTCTTCCGAGCATACACACACTCCCTTTTCACATAGCTTCCACCACATCACCCAAACCCTCCCACATATAATGCCATGACAGCCCTCTGGCAAGGCAAGACAAATACTACATTATTCAATTGTCAACCTTAGCATGATAATGAGATTGGATAAAATGAGGACAGTGCAGAAAATGTTCAAGGTAGTTGGACCAGCGTACTCAAGTTTATGCAGTTAAATTAATCACACGCCAGTCCCCTCCACTATCTAAACTAATGTGAAGCACTACAATGACCGCTACCATCATCACATATAAGAACTTAATTTATAACCACTCTCACAAACCACTACACAGACAAGAAGAACAGCGTGAGAGATCAAAATGAAAAAGCGGTGACATACAGCGTGTACTACAGCTTGGACACCGACATGTCGTGTGTCTTCATCTGTCGATTCATTTTCTTCTTCAGGTGCACTCCCTTCATTCCAACTGGCACTTGCTTCATGCTCAGCTGTGGCAGTCTCTGATTCAGCTGAACCAACAATGGCACTTTCTGCTGGCTGGAACAGAATGTGGCAGTGGTCATGGTAGATAGAGACTGAGGGTCCACTATCATGATCAATGTGTATACATAAAATTTTGGGTGATGGAATCAGAACATTGACGATAGAAATCCCAGCTTGCACCCAAGCTTCTTTATCCTCTATACCAGTTGCTGGGATGTTATCACCATCAAGGATTCCTCAAGCATTCTGCTGTCCTCACATAGTTTAGCACTTTGGAAATTAACTGACAGCTCCAGTACAATAACTTGACATTTCACTCAAAACTTATCTATGTATGGAGGAATTGTTTGAGATGACCCTTCCTACCACATCATGTTCTGTTGATGATTTGGTTGAGAATGAGTGTCTATTCAGTTCATGGTAACATGGGTTGGGATCAGACTTAATCTTGTGGTTCATATAAATCAAAATAAATGAGTAGCTGTATGGTATGGTCTCCTGCCTAAAGACGGCGATAGAAATTAACTTCCAAGGTGTCAACCCTGATATGGCCCATAGCTGGCCCACATCTGGCAATACTTGTAGTCAAACACAAGGAGACTGGGCATGAGAGAGACAAGGAGGAATGATAACATGTGTGCAAACATCCTACTTCGAATTTCATCACCAAGCGATTCAAATCTAATGATTCACTCAGGCGTTCATCGCAATGCACATCATTTGTTACTGTATGCCAACTCACCTCCAGCCTTCTCCGTTTGTTTACCAGCGGTGCACGTCTGGCAGCTGCAGCCTGTGCCTTTTCCTTTCTCCCTCGTTGTACTCAAAGACCGAGGGAACGGCGTCGCTTGTTAGCTCGGGAGCGAACATCGGAATGCCGTGGTTTCCGCTGAGCCTTGACCTCAGCGTGAAATCGCCTGGCAAAAAGTGCTTTGAGCAGACAACATCGTGGCTTTTCGGCATCCACAACTTGCCATGCTCACCCACTCTGTTGATTCTACACGCCCATTCTTTCTTTCGGCGTTGATCCTTTGGAAACTTGTGAAATGAAAGACGCGATTCAGATGTTGCTGTCTCCGAACATCCCGGTGCAGCACATACTCTCGGCATTTTGTAGTGGCTTATGAACACGAGGTACTGTTCGGTCAAGTTTCTAGCCAGCTTAGTTTCGTTTCGTCCTGTACATGACTCACAGCGCTGACGTCAGCAGCGGGCTATTCGAACGAGATTTCATGGGAGCAGACGAAATATGCGCGGATCGAGTGTGCTTTTTTTCTTAAATGTGACTAAATCTGCGTGAGTATGCGTGATATCATGCATTATAATGTTTTTATATATTATTTTGATTCACATTTTACAGCGGTTTTGCTATACTGTGCAAACTTAAAACCGGTTTACAGGACCTTTAATCTAATCCAGTTATTATGTTTATCATACTCTCTGTCAAAACTTGTTCAGTGTAATAAAACCCTATAAGGCCTAAATGTGTAAGATTAATCCAATTTAGTTCTGTAAGATTGTTTCTATTTAGACTAATATTGATTTTGTTGCTTATTGTTATGACCTTAATATCCTCACCATTGTGAAGAACGACGATGGTAACTTTAAGACGGTCAACGTCTAAGTTTTGCCAGCTAATTAGAATTCCTTTTAAAAGGACGTCACTGACGCCCACAGCTCCATTCCTCTCCTCATCTTTTAAGACAGAAATTTCAAATATCATTGTGAACGTGTCTCCTAATTTCATTTGTGGAAAGAACTGTAATTTTGTAGAAGCGTCCTTTAAAACTGTTTCTCTTCTGTGGAGGATGTACTGTTTATTTCCATACGGCGTTATTTCAATCTCTTTCCGACTATTGTTGTCCGGCATAAGACTTACATGTAAAGGGCCAGAGTTGAATGCTTTTCTAAAACTTTTTTGACGGCTAAAAAATGTAAATGGACTTATGAATTCAAATTTTATGTCCCATTCTAAATATGGTTCCAAGTGCCATTTGAGGTCAGGTTTTCGAACTATTTTAATTCATACTGGCCAACATTATTTGCTTCTAGATTGCGCAGCTGTTCTAGTTTAGGAAACCTTTTGTTGTCGCCAACCTCTTTGCGTTTATAATCACCATCTTTAGTGTACTCAAAACCACACAAAGCGCCTATCTCACCATTTTGTTCAAAGTCCACAACGTCTGCAAGGTCTTTTAATTCTAAAGTTATACACCTCACAGGCGCTAATGTAACTCCCGGTTCTTCTGGCCCACGCGACATTATTTTTTAGTACAGTTTATTATTTTATTTCCAAAACAATGTGTAGGTTATCACATTTTACGACTTTCCCTGTTTGTCTGTGATCTTTATATTAAATGATCCGACCCTCCCACAAGCTAATCGTTTAAACTGTAAATTAGGGAATTGTATAGTTTCATAATCGCAATATGCAGCTTTCCCAGATGGAAGAGCTCTCAAAACAGTTGAGGGCCTTCCATCATATAAGTTTTCATCAGTGCTCAGCTCATCCAAATGAACATAGAGTAATGAATGTAATGCAAGATCGAGCGGATTTTCCCCCTCATAAGTAGTTTTGTTTGGTGTAACTCTAAAACTATGAACGACTCGATTGGCAGTTGTAAAGCCTAACATTTTAGCTAGCTCTCCATCAAAGTAGTAACCTACTGCTTCTTTTTCAGGTTTGAAGGTCAACATTGTTTTCAGATTCGCATTGTTAAGTTTAAGAGTAATGTCAAAGTTACTCATTGCTTCTTTTAGTGAGCAAAACCCGTAATAACCATCAGGGATGGTTAACTGGCTAACTAATGTTCCTGCATTATTAACTTTTTTAATCTTATTATTCTTCTTGGATTCACTTATATTAAACCATACAACTTTGTAAAATATTTCATGGAGTGCGACCATTTTGGTTCCGCAATCATTCTTAACAGCATGTTCTAAAAACGAAGGACGGTCTTGAGTTGTTATTGTTACAAACATTTTTTAAACGAAATAAAAATGAGTGCGTTTAAATATACTGGTGCAAAATATTCTGTTGGGCCGCACTACAATCTTAAAAATATAACAACTGACGCCCTCGACATTTCTGTGACTCAGTCTGACGCTTTTCAAGTAAAAGGTGAGTACTCCATTAAGCAGATATCTTAACCCTCCTGTTAAAAAAGACTACATCCCGAAAGTGTGGTTTAGTCATCCGATGCAGTTTTATCAGAACCAGTTAAACTTTGCTGTGTTTTGTACATCAACTGGGTGTGGAGTGTCGTATGCTGATCATCTAAATCATCCTGATCCTTTGGTGAGGTCAGTGTACAGATTTCATTTCTATTACACCTTCAGACGTATTTTGACTGAACTGCAAGCACCATTACCAAATGACAAACCGTTTAATCCATTCAGCAACAGAATAGACATGAAGGCTTTTGAAAGGATCTGTAACGAATTTAATATTAATGTTAAGACAGACTTTAGACAAAAGTCGGATCTTAATCATGGCTTAGGCACCCCTTATTTTTGGGCGTGCACAGAAAGTATAACTATGACTGGAATCCTCCTTTAACATCTTTCTCTCAGGCACAGGTGTTCACCTCGGGTACATAAAGCAAGAGCATAAAACAGCATGGACAACATTTATCTTAGACACTTCTAAGGGCTTAACTAGAGCGGGAATAGAACGAATAAACGACTCTATTCGTACTTACGTTTGGTGTTTGCTAGGTTCGCAAGCACAGACAAGTCGAGCATAACTGATCCTTCTACAGGTTTTGATGCACAAAAACAATACTTAGCAAATTTAGAGGACGCCATTAATTCTACAGTTGATTTACCTTCAAGTATAAAAAGGTACCAAAATGTTTTACAATTCGCAAGATCGAAAGTAGACTTTGCTGTTGGCACTGGTTTATACATGCTGCCTTCTGACCTCAGACTCCAGATAGGTACAATAATAAACTACAACAATGAAATCCTTGTGGCAGGTAATGAACAGAAGGTCGGACAAAACGACATAAATTCTGAGCCAGTAATATTACAAACATAAAAAAAAACACGATGACCCCCCAAAATTAAGTCATCCAATCCCCGAGGTCCAAAGCCCAAAGACTGTTTGAAGTTAAAAATAATGACCATGAATATGAAAAGACAGCACATCGTTGTTGGATTAACTGGCCTAGGATTACTTGGTCTTTATCTTACTAAATAGTAACCCAACTATTAAGAGAACTAATGCCCATAAGTGCTCAGCCATAAAGCCAACTACTTTGCTCGCAGTAGACAAAAGCCAGCTAACGATACTCCCTAATATACCAGTAAAGAGTCTATAGCTTTACCAGCTAATTTTTTTAATAAACTCGCAAGATGATCAAGTTGTTTTTTTACCCATGATTTATCAGGTGGAGGGATGGCGATGGAGGCGCTAGCTTTGACCTCCACCGCCGCCTGTAATAGCCATCACCAGTGTACTTATTGCAAATCCTAAGGCTTTTTATAACGCTTGCTAATGTGACACCTTGCTCTCTAAACAGTGTTTTTATTCTTTCTGCTAGTGTTGTGTCTTCATAAAAAATTTTTTTGGATAGTTTCTCTTATTCTGATCACTTGAGTTCGTAATTGGTCTCGGTTAGTAGACGACCGCTTTTAGTCTTGCCGATCTTTCTTTTTCAAGATCTTTTAGTCTTCGGGTTATTCTTTCTTTAACCCAAGGCCCTAAGTTGGCGTCATCAGCCTCAACGAGTTTTTCTTTTCTCTTTTTATCTCCTTATCTATTTCATCTAGTTTTGCTAAATTTTTTGTTAATTCGTTTCTGATGTTTTTTACAGCACGACTAAGGGCATCTAATTTTTGCGTGGGTATCGGGGAATCATTAATTGTTTTTAATGCTGTTTCTTCTGAAAGACTGGTTTCTGCTTCTATTAAATTTGTTATTTTGCCTGCTGTTGGAATTAAATCTTGAAGTTCTATGTTTTGCATTTGGTTATCTGTTGGGAGTTCTTGTTGTATGTTTTGAAGTTTAGCAACTGCGTCTCTATCTGATTTAGGTTTAACAATGCCAAGGCGATTTCGATCTTTCCATCACCCTAAGTCTTTGTTTAATTGTAGTCATGCCTACAAACTTTGATGGTCTTCGTTTATCTGTAAGCTGAACAAGTTGTTCTCGGTTGGGCCGATTTCACATACACATGGCCAACGATCGTTTACTTCATAATCAGGGTCTATAAATTGGGGAGGTTCTATGCCTAACTTTTGTAAAATGCTCCAGCCTTTCTTCTGTTAATTCACGCCGTATTGAGGCGTTGAGCGATGCTGTCTCAAAGGAACCGTTTCACTCATGTCCGTCCCCCAAAGATCAAAAATATCATAATCTTCTTCAACCCTTCAATGCCCGCCATATTTTTAAAATAATTAACTTTTATTTTGTTTTAATAAAAAAAATGTCACAAGCAGATGGCTCGATTCTTAACCCACATAAAAACTGAAAGAGCCCCGTGGCGTGACGGAAATAAACGGAATATTCGTTCCAAATAATCCATCTAATATTGATCGGATCAATTCTTAACTGTTCATATTTCCAGACCTAGGGAGCGATAAGTGATTTGCCCGGCTCTGCGCGTCCTTACTTTCAAAATAGAAAACGCTTCAACAACAGACCCCAACAGACGGTTGTACAGAATCCTGGGGCGTGCAATCGTTATGAAAATTTTCTATAAAACTGTGAGGGGCAAGAAGTATTTTCCTTTACACAATGCAGACATATTTTTAACCTATTTCTGATCTATGGCTAACCGAGAATGAAAGGCTGATCTTGCCGTTTCAAGTAATTGAAAATATGATGGACTAAAAACACAGACTAACTCGGAAAATGCTAACCCAGACGGGCAAAAAAGCAGTAACAGAAATTTTGCGTATGGAAATCGGCCGTTTCCCATTCCTTAGATTTTGAGTTGTTAAAATCTCATGCCCCAAACTTTCAAGGAGCGTTAAGAGACGAGATTGTCATATGAACTAACTTTTTAATGAATACAAACGCGTTTCAGACATCAGCCAACCGAAGCAAGTACAGCATTTCTGACATCACGTTAGATTTTGACGTTGTTAGCAACACTAATTTAGCAAGGCTGATTGAGCAACATATCAATCAACAATTAGTAATATATTACAAAGAGTGATTCTCATACAACATAATCCCAAAACAGGGCAACCTAAATGAATTTTAGTTTTAGTACCAAACACCATTCACTTAAGGTATTTATGCTGAGACAGATGAAGGACCATCGAAAGACAACCTGAAAAGTTATTAGATCCCTAAAAATAACGAAAGTACAATGTTCGCTTGAGGACGTACCTAACCAAATCTAACCTAGCGGGCTTAAAACCTTAACCATTTGACGAAATAAGAAAATTGTTCGGGGGTGGGCGGTGTAGAAATCCCCAGTAGACTTGTGTCTAAAGATTCTACACCTTCACAATGTTTCGCCCGATGATTATTTCACAACGAAATACGGCTTATGGATTACCCTAAGGTCAACGAGGATATCAGTTTACATGGAAGGCGGGAGAGAGGTTTAAAGACGTAATATACATTCAAATTGATAAAGAAAAAGAGAGTGATAAACCGCTTAATGCACATTTGTTTTTTAATTATGATGCGCAGCTGAATATTGAAGATCCAGATAAAGAGGTGCACTATAAACAAAATATTTTTTCATTTTTAAAAAGCATGCCTGTTTCAGGTTTATCCAAATGTCCTACAGCGCCAGAGTCGCCAAAGATGGGATAGTAGAAACCCCCCGACTTAAAAACCTTCAGCTTAACATACATTACGCAAATGCAGCAAGAACTAGAGCAAGACTTTTTTCAAAATATCAGCAAAACCCAAACGCAGGTATTCTGCCGACCCTTAATGCGTTACTATGTAAATACTGGAGCATCAACTATTAGTGCTCTATCAGCAGGAACGAGTGTTGGGCTCTTAGGCACGGGCATAGGCGCAACCCGCAGCTTTACGCTCTAGGCGGTTCGTCTTTAGCACTTGGCCTGTGTTCCTTAGCTGTAGGTGCAAAAATTAAAAAACTAAACCTTCAAAAGCACACAGCTATGGTTTCAACTAATAACAGCTACACTAGTTCCTTCAATCTGATAATAAATAAAGCGCTAGCTGACTCAAAACATCACGGATGAAGAAGTATAATCGTTTACGGGCCGATTTTGATTACTACAAAAGACAAAGTTTATCTTCAAAGAAAGCGAGGAACAAGTTTTTTCACAACAGCCAGACCCCGAGCAGATAACAAAGATGCTTTAAAAAAAGTAAACGAAACATAACCTCGCTCTAAACAGCTCACATTAACAACGCCAAAGGGTGTTAAACTTATAGGTTTATGAGTCCAAGCACATAAAGACTGTTGATATTTGATTTATCGGATTAAATATTTTTTTTTGATTTAAATACAAATTTTTGAGTTAGAAAAGAACTCAGCTTGATAAGATATATGAAGGTCCAGACGAATAGTTTGACCAATGCCAGAAAGATTTATCAAAAGCACTGGAATAATTGATTTAGAAGTTAATGTATCCAGCAAGCGTAACGGGCCAAGCGATGGTCATGCTATTTCTCCAAGTTCCCGGTAAAACTAACAATAGACCCGCCGTTAACGTTAAAGTTACTCGTACTGTTTAATCGACTATGAAACAATAAACGAAGAAAATCTAGACAGTCTGGGTCCTCGACTAAACAGCAGACTATTCTTTCTCATAATAGACATACACTGGTTGGGCAGACGAACTGCTTACACAGTTTGATGTGGCCGCTGAGAAGCCAAAATGAGAGCTCTGGTTGGTCAGTAGGCGAAGTCTTAGAGATTAGATTAAAACAGGCTAAGTAATGGATGATGCCCGATTGTTGGTAAGAAGGCTATACATTCCACTACCTCAGCATTAGTTGCAAAAAGAGCAGTTTTAAACAAAAGAATAAGACGACAACAAAAGTTTTTATGGGGTGTTCTCGCAAGGCTGCATTACGCGTCCGCGAAAAACGCCGAGAGAGGTGTCTAACAATCACCCTTACATCAATGAAACTTAAGCTATTAGTAGAATATCCTTTCCTGTTAGCGAGGACAAAATTGATCATTTGAAGAACAAAACAAACCAACTACTGTTAATGTATACACAAGGGAAGGAGAGGAAACAAATTTGGTGCCTATTAGAGTGTCCCCAAGAACAGATCCAACAATAGGCGATCCAGACAAAAGCCAGTGGACTTACTACAAATGTTTCACCAACAGGCTACCTCATTACACATGAATACCACGATGAGTATACTAATGAACAACCTTCAAAAGATCATGGCAAACAAGAATTCTGCAGAAAATGTTTAACAAGAATTCCATCTAATAAAGCTGCGCTTGAACATAAGAAACATTGTATCGGCCCAGTTGACTGTAATACAGAACTAATTACGCCCCCACCCGATCTAAAGTTAGTTTTAAGAACTGAAACGACTGCAAAACAAGTCCATATGTTGTTTTACGCAGACTTCGAGTCGCTTATAGTTCCCTATGAAGGGCCGGCGCCACAGAAACCTACAAAAACAGTCTTAAACGAGTAATCACCAGATTTGTACTTATGCTTTATCATTGTCAGGTCGGATGGCGTCCATTCAAAGCCAGAATTATATAGAGGACCAGATGCTGTAGAAACCCTTCTTAGAATGCATGCAGTCAGTGCGTAACGCCTGTTCTAATAATCTAAATTTATCTGAAATCATAATGACGCCTGAAGACCAACAACAGTATGACTCAGCCACTCACTGTTGGATTTGCGGTTTAGGCCTCTCATCAGACGCAGCGAATCCAACAGTAAGAGACCATGATCACATTAGTGGGAAGTTCAGAGGAGCAGCACACAGTAAATGCAATCTTCAACTAAAGGTTGACCCAAAGACATGGAAGCTGCCTGTATTCTTTCACAACTTGCGAGGTTACGACTCTCACCTTATAATGCAAGCAGTAACCAGCGCCTTCAGGGAAGCATGCATTGCACAGTCATCAGAAAAGTACATGTGTACTGGCTATGTCCTTAAAGTCCCTGCCCAATAACGGAAGAATATTTGACCCAACTCTTGTTAGAAAGGGCGTTTACCCTTATGAATACATGAACAGTTGGAAAGGTTTGATGAAGACACACTTCTCCTAAATGTGCGTTCTTTTCTAGTCTTAGAGGAAAGGTCTCAGTGATTCCGATTACCAACATGCTCAAGATGCGTGGCAGAAGTTAGAGTGTAAAACAATGGAGACTATCATGATTCATACTTGATGGCTGATACATGTTTGTTGGCGGACGTCTTTGAAAATTATAGGAAGACCTGCATGAAACATTATAGCCTGGATCCTGTGCATTACATTTCTGCGCCCGGATGAGTTGGGATGCTTTCTTAAAGTTTACTGAGTAAAGATTGATTTATTGTCTGACCTGCCAATGCTTCAGATGATTGAAAACGGATTGCATGGAGGAATTAGTATGGCGTCGCATCATTACTGTAAAGCAAACAACAAATACTTGGACGACTATGATCCGAGTAAAAGGTCTAACAATCTCATGTATTTAGATGCAAACAATCTGTATGGTTGGGCTATGGCGCAATCACTTCCATTACGTAACTTTAAAATGTACACAGATAATACGAATAATATTCAAAAAGCATTAAAGTGGTTGAGCATTTGACGCCGGGTCACACGTGGATACATTCTAGAAGTTGACTTAGAATATCCTCATGAACTCCATGACTGCATAATGACTATCCATTGGCAGCAGAAAGCCTAAAGATGGCAAAAACAGAACCACCTAAACTGTGCCTAATCTTCGAGCAAAAAAAATTATGTCTGTCATTACAGGCTTCTACAATTTTATTAAGACATGGTTTGAAGTTGACAGCTGTTCATCGTATAATTGCTTTTGATCAAGAACAGTTCATGAAACCATACATCATGAAGAACACGACTCAGAACAAATCCACGATGCTTCAGAAAAAGACTTTTC
>JAFLJL010001162.1:0-39464 GCA_018398815.1 Conus ventricosus | reverse complement strand
ACATTCCATGAAAATTGGAGTTCATAAAACGTTCAAATAAGCCACAACAATTACCACGCAACCACAAGTACAAGGCATGTGTGTGCAATAGAGTGTAGTTCGCAGATACAGTCATTATTCCCTTTATTCCACGACTTCTTGTTGTACCGAATCTACTGCTGCGTGCTATCAGTTAAGCCACTTCACTTACTCGGGCAGGCGAACACGTGTTTACGTGTCAGCTTCGGCGGAATGCCAGTCTAGTTTGGCCTGTAGTGTCAAAAGTTATTGAGTAGTATCATAGTGGTATCTTAAAATCATACACAGACATACAAAACAAAGTTAACTTATCAATAAGAAATTGGTACATTACCCGTGAATATGAACATGAGGGCTCTGGTAATTGTTTGAATCAGCGCAGTCAGTGTCCGCCATCATCGCGCGCCTGGGGGCAGCGTTGGAATTTCCTGCCGTTTTCTGCTCAGCGCGTTCATTCAGCTTTCCGTCCACGGACATTAAAAAAATTCTCATTCTCACGGTTCGTCTTACACTTTCGGATTAATTACGTTAAAACGGAACCATCTTTTACTTTAGATTTTTCTGTGCACGAATAACATGATCGTTTCAGTTGATTAACGCTCTTGAATGATTTGTTGCAATTTGTTTGACGTCATGTATTCATTTGACTGGACTATATCTAGGTAACTGATCCCCTCTTGACGGCAGGAGAGGCGAAGATTGGCCGTGGATCGTGACGCCATGTCCTTAAGGGGTGTTGACCAAGGGAGGAAGAATGGAGGAGCCTGCAGTGAAGCACTGGGGAACGCTTGCCTGAGTAGGTGGATTAACTCAACCCAGTCTGCTACAGGCACTGGCCTTTCCTCACAGCTGTTGATCCCCACATGGAAAGTGACCCGTTGGATGTGGGGTGATGGGGCAGTGATTTCAGCCATTGACACAGATGATGGACTGTCAGACCAGGCACTGACAGATTTTTCACCCTGTAGCGCTCTGTTGACATTTCCTTCTCATCTACTCCCTGTAACACAGTCACCTAATAGCAGCATGTTACAAGTGTCTGGGATTGTCTTTTGTCGTAGGATAGCTAGAGGAGGTGGGGGATTTGGATTCTGTTTGTTGATGGCAGTGGGGATTTCTGTCATTGTGTTTGTGTTTGGTTTGTTCTTGTTGTGTAGAGATTTGTTGACGGAACAGATGAGCCTGTGTTTTGCTCTGTAGAAGAGCTCAAGAGAGAGAGAGAGAGAGAGAGAGAGAGAGAGAGAGAGAGAGAGAGAGAGAGAGAAAAGGAGTGACAGAGACAGAGAGAGAGAGAGACATTGGGGAAGACACAGACAACGAGAGATTCAGATGTCAATACTTCATATAATTCACATAATAAGCAACAACAGCGTTTGAAGCAGTGAGGAAATGTACAGCTTGAACAAAGACAGAATCAGAGACTTTATTATCTAAAATGCTATGGCACTGTTTGAAGTTATGAAGTCATGTACAACTTAAACAATCAGATGCAAAGCTCAATCATATAACATTACTACGCTGACCAAGAAACACTGGCAGACAGGGGTGGGGGTGGGGTGGGGGGGTGGGGGGGGGGATATGTAATGAGTGAGCAGCACACATTCTTCAGTATTGGCACAATTTTTGTAAAACAAAAACAAAAAAAAGAAAAAAAATGGGGAGGATATATCTATTCCTCCTTCCCAATGGCAAAAAGGACACTTTTGGTAGAAATCGATAATAACAGTAGGTTCAATATAAACGACATGGCTATATATAATATGTGGACCCAAACATGCAAATAACAACTGAACAGTGTGTGTGTGTGCGTGTGTGTGTGGGGGGGGGGTATTTAACTACATTAATCTATCTATCTATCTATCTATCTCTATATCTATATATATATATATATATATATATATTCCTTTGAGACATCACACACAAACACACATATACATACACCTTTGAGACATCACACACACACACACACACACACACACACATATATATATATATATTATATATATATATATATATATATATATATAAATATATATATATATATATATATATATAATATATATATATAATATAGATAGATAGATAGATAGATAGATAGATAGATAGGTGTGTGTGTGTGTTGTGTGTGTGTGTGTGTGTGTGTGTGTGTGTGTGTGTGTGTGTGTCTGTGTGTGTGTGTCTGTGTGTGTGTGTGTGTGTACATCTCTCTGTGGATATATATCCCATAAAATACAAGAAATAGACTGGAAGATGAAAAACAGAAGCCACAAAACACCCATGAGATAATGGCAATATTTCGGTTTAATTTCAACATTTCTCAAGCCACACTGGCCAACTGACAAACATAACGCTTAAGATTACTGTTGTTGTGTTACTGAAAAAAAGGTTCACTAGAAAAGAGTTCACTTAGAGTGAAGTTCACTGGAAAAAAGGAGTTCACTGGAGGATGGGGGATGGAAGGGGGCTTGTTGGAGGGCAGGAAAAAAGGAGTTCACTGGAGGATGGGGGATGGAAGGGGCTTGTTGGAGGCAGGAAAAAAGGAGCTCACTGGAGGATGGGGATGGAAGGGGGTTGTTGGAGGGCAGGGAAGGAAAAGAAAAAAAAAAAAGGGGGGGGGGGGAGGGGATAGGAGGGAAGGGTGAGGGTGTAGAGAGTGGAAAGCAAAGGGTGGGAAGAGGAGGGAAGGTGGTGAAATGAGCTGGAGTGGGAGAGACAATAAAAGCAACAATTATAGTAACCATACAAACAATAATCATTACTATCACCCTCTCTCTCTACCATTGACATGAGCAAATGAATAGATACGGGAGGGTAGACAGGAAATTGAAAGTGAAGGTGAGATGGGAAGGGGCGGAGGGAGGAAGATGGGATGGGGGCTAGAGGTGTGGCCTGAGGTGGACACAGAGTAGAAGACCTAGCAAGAGAGGGGAAGGGGGCGGAGGGAGGAAGATGGGGTGGGGGCTAGAGGTGTGGCCTGAGGTGGAAGCAGAGAAGAAGACCTAGCAAGAGAGGGGAAGGGAGAAATGTATGTATGTGAGAGCGCATGCACGCGCGTGCGTGAGCGCCCGCGTGTGGCGACTGCACGCGCTGTGTGAGCGCCGGCGTGCGTGCACGTATGTATAAGAAGAAGATCACATAAGGGAAATGGGGGGTATGGGACAGAATGGTGAGTGAAGATGAGCAAGTGACATATGAGGTGAGAAAGAAAGCTGAAAACTGTTGGAGGCATTGGCAAGAATGGAGGGAGGGTACAGGGGTCTTACACACACACACACACACACACACACACACACACACACACACACACACACACACACACACACACACACACACACACACACACACACACACACGCACACATACACGCACATGCACACACGCACGCACGCACGCACGCACACACACAGTGTGTGTGCTTGGGGGTGGTGGGTGGGGGCAACAAGTAGGAAAATTTTGTTAGCTGCTGGAAGTTGAAGTCAAGGAATTAAAGCAGAGACCAGAAAAAGCAAACAATTAGGGGTACTTTAAGACAAAGAAATAGACTATTATGGACCATCTTTACATAACACATAAAATTCATAGCGACGATTGAACAAGTGACCTCTACTGTCTATATCACGCACCATAAGGCCAATCACAAAAGTGATGTCCTAAACAAGAAGACACAGGAGTATAGGCAGTGCTGAGTATAATTACAAACCATATATCACATGTAAAATACTTTCTGGTCATTTATTATGTTGGCTGAACTGTCCGTCTGAAAGATCGTTGGCTATCAAAAAACTAATGCCTGAAACAAATGGATCCAGGGGTGTAAGCTGTGCAGAATATCATATATGTATTTATGTTGTTTATTCCTTTCTTTATTGCAAGCTATATTTTAGACACTGCTTTCCAGTTATGGTATATATTGATAGTGCTGTTGTATCTGACAGTTTAAGAGAGACTCTCTCTTCTAAAAAGCCTGCCCCTAAAAGCTTTGTTCGTGAAGAGCTGCAAGTTGTCCCACCAAACACAGTAGGCTAACAAAAAAAAATAGTATTTATTTTTGTTAAACTTATTTTTTTGCTCTATTTTGGGTTTCCCCGATCATGGGTTTGTTTTTAAATGTTCTTTTTAATTGCTTCAGTGTCTACCTGTCTAAAGGGGAAAAAGTTTTTCTCCACTCCTTTTGAAGTTCAATTTTCTGCCCGTCTTTTAATCCTCCCCGGGCACCCTTAAGCTTCTGAAATTCTTCTTCTGAAAATGTTTTAACCTTAATGATTTGCTTATTCTTAATTTTTAATGAAAAAAAGTTTTGGGTTTGTTTGGGCCTACAATGGAAGCGTGCTTTTTTTAAATTTGGGATTTAAATTTTTTTGTAAAACGCATTTAACAATCATGGGACCCCAGCGCCAAACCCTAAACCAAGGCCCCAAAGGTTTAAAGAGGCTGGAAACCTCCCCCAGTCCCTAAAACAGCAACATTTAGAGGGCATTACGCTAGTTTAAGCTGATAAACCAGAATTTTACAAAAGGGAAAAGGTATTTAAAGCTTTAGCATTTTTTTTCTATTTAAACTTATTTATCCAAGTCGTTTCTATTTCTTTTGAAGTTCATTTAAATTTGCTTTCCCCTAAACTCATTTTTTTTTCAAATTAATTTTGAAAAAATTTTTTTTATTAACCCTTTTTGGCGCACTTCACCAACAGAGAAAACGCAATAAAATTAACTACTTAATGAACATAAAGTCAAAATTACTGTTAGTTTGTCTTTTTTAAAACTTTTCACAGAAACCTTGTCAGATGATGTAAGGGGTTTTTTTTAACCCCGGGTTTTTTGAAATGGAAAATAAAAAAGCCAAAAAGGGGCCCCCACCCAAATTTTTTCAGCCTTTATTTGTACCCCCGTGTAACACAGTTCTGGCAAACTAGAATTGGGACCCCCCGGGTTTTTTTTAATTTAAAAAAAAAATCAAATTTGCAGGTTGGGCCTTTTGGTGGTTTTGGGAAAATTTTTAGGGTTACTGTGCCCTTTCCCCCACTTCAGTTAAGGTTTTCTTTTCCCTCAGCACATATTCGGCATATATGTATCTATTACAATCTTTTTTTTCTGTTGTGTTCCTGGGAAAAGGGACTGGCAAAAAAGGGGCCCCGGGCATTAAAAATTTTTCCCAAAATTGTTTTTCTTATCAAAGTTTTACTTAGGGCTTCCCCAAATCAAATTTTAAAATCCTTTTTATTTCGGGGGCGAAAGGCCCCAGGAAGGTCTTTTTTTATAAAGCCTGTATTATATTTGCCGTAACCCATTTTGTTTCAGTTTTCTTATTTTTTTCCAATTTAGGATGTTGTGCCGTTTTTTCTCTTCAATTTTGTTCTTTTTGTAAACCCATCATCTGTGTATTAAAATCCTTTAAAAAATTTCGGGGCACCCCATTGGGTTTAAACTGGGGTTGTGTCTGCTAGGTTTTTTACTCTATGAAAAATTTTTTAGGAGTAGCTCCGTTTTGGTTCTGGCCCCTAGACTTTTTTTTTTAAATATTAAATTATAAAAAACAAATTTTTTTAAAAACAATCTCAAAAAAACAAACGTTTTTAAAAACTGGAAGGGTCAGTCCGAAAAGCTTCTTAGCGGGGTTTTGATTTTTTTAACTGCTCTTTTTTTTTTTTTTAGTTTTTTGTCCCTTTATTATATAATTTTCATTAAAATTCTTCAAAACTATCTTTGTTTTTAGTTTTTAAAATAATACAACCGTTTTTTAACTGCGATCTAAAGTTTTTTTAAGACAGATTGTATTTTTGGGGTTAGGCCCCCACAGAATCTAAGGGGGGCGCCCGCCCTTTAAAGGCTAGTTTTGGGACAGAGTTTTTTTTTTTTAAAATTTGTCTTTTTCAACGAACAGTCATCAATAATAAACGGGTTTTCGTTCCCTAAAATGTCTATATTTAATGTTTTAAACCCAGTCGCCCCCCATTTGTCGTGGATCAATTTAAAAATATATTATTTTCTGCCCAAAATTTAAACTTCCTTTCTTTGTAAGACTTGTTGGGGTTTAAATTGGTTGTGCGGGAAAAAACCCAATGTGTTCGTAATAAAAACCTGTTATTGTTTGTAACAAATAAAGTACAAATACATTTTTCCCCACCCCAAGTAATCCCGCAGTTTAAAAGAGAACAGTGCGGTTCTTTAGGAAAAAAAACTTCAAGTACCATCTGTTTTTATTAAAATATTTTTCTGCTTTTTAAAAAAACCCCCGTCTTTTGGGTTGTTTTCTTCAATTTTAAACTGAGCATCAAAAAACCATAAAAACATGCTTTTTTTTTGGGGGCGTTTCCGTCGCTTTCTTGCGAATATTTTTTTGGGAACCCCATCTTGCCCTATCCTTTCTCCACTTCCAAAAAATTCTGTTGTAAATGGGGAAATCAAAAAATTAACCACAGCCCATTTTTTCTTATTAATTAGCCCTTCGGTTTTAAATTCTTAAAGGCGAAGTTTTTTACATAAAACGTTAAAATGGGGGGACCTCTTTGCCTACCTCCAGCGAAAAAACTTTCTTTTTCATAAAAAAGGGGTTGGGGGGTGGGGGAAAAAAAGCCCACGACGGGAATTTAAACTGATCAGATTCCCAATTTATTACCCCATTTAAACCTTCTAAAATTTTTGGATTAAAAAACCCGTTTCGACCCTCTCTAAAAAAGGATTTGTTCCTTCCATAAACAAAAACAAATTCCTTTTAAAGACTTCAGAGAAAAATTTAGATGTAGGTTCCCAGGGGAGTGTCTCGCTTGTTTTATTTTCTGTAATGGGGGTTATAACTTTTTCATAAAAAATTTAACCCGTTTTACTTTTTTACGGGGGTTAAGATTGTTTGGCCAGTCCAGGGTTTTTAAAACACCCAAAATAAAGAGAGTGTCAAAAACCGGGTTTTTAGCAAAAGGGTCTTAGACAGAACGACAAAAACTGCTATTTTTTAAATGTAAAGATGAAAAGAAAGTTTTTTTTTTAGTGCGCCTTGGTAATTGGTTTATGCGTCTTTAACATTTTAAAAAATCTAGGGGGATGCAAAATCTGTTGCCAAATGCTTCTGTACTGCCCCTTTTTTAAAACACCCTTCTTTGCACCCCCCGCTTTAAGCCTGTGCTTGGGGCCCGTTTGAGTTTTGGGTATTCCCTGATAGCTTTCTCTTTTCTTTCTTTTTTGGGAAAGCCAAAAGTTTCAAAATAGAGTGCAAAAATGTCTCCCCCTCTTTTAGTAAAAAAACTTCTTCCCCTCCAGTTTATTACTTATATGATTAAAAATTTAGCCCTGTAAATTAGCAAAAACCCAGTAGCATTAGGTTCTCCCGATTTTAATATCTATTTTAAAAGATAGTTTAGCTTTTTGCCTGGAAATTTTTAAAATCGCCCCCCCGCCAAGATCAGGGAACTTAACTTTTAAATCTTGTCCAGGCTGAATGGGGATGGAGTATTTACACTAATTACATTTGCCTTATTCCTTTTACCCCCCAAGGGGTTTCCTTTCTTTTTCTTTTATGGATCGAGGTCAAAACTTTTATGAGTTCATTTTTTTATAAAAAAAAAAAAAGAATAAAAATAAAAATATGGAGGGAAGATTTTTTGAAGGGGGCCTTTTTCCCTTTTGGGAAGAAGAAAAAGACGAAACGCAATTGGGGCCTTCATTGCAAAAAGGAGCTTGAAAAAAGCAGCAGTAGGCCAAGGAGCAGGATTAAAACCCCAAATACGGTTGTTTAGTTCAGAAAAGAATTAAATTTCATTATATAGCCACAGGGGTTTCGAGAGAAACCAGAAGGTTTTGGGTTTCTGTTTTTTGAGATAGATAAAGAAAATTCTTTTAAATTTAAAGAACTAGAAAAGGGGGACCTTGTGGGGGTTTTTACAAAAAAAACCAAACTAAACCCATTTTTTAAAAAACAAGCAAATTTTTTGGGAAAAAATCCTGTTGTGAAAAAAGGGGAAATTTTGAACTTTATTGGAGTTTTAAAGGGTTCTGAGGCTGTTAGTCGTTTACAAACCCCCGTTTCAAAAAGGGTTTCCAACGCGATCTGAAAAAGAAATGACCCCTTTTCAGGATTTGGCCCCCAAAACAGATGAAGCCCAAAAGCAGAAATTGAGACGGTTTAGATGAGGAGACAGGGCAGAAAAAAATTAGAAACAAATTTTTCAACTCTTTAACTCGTGATCGTGAAATTGAGGGGTCTTAGGAGTGAAAAAAAATTGGCTTAGGGTGAACTTGAGGGTTTTTTAAAAATGCCTTAAAACGGGAAAGGGGGGGAACTAGCGCTTTAATCTAGGAAAATTAGCCCAGATAGAGAGAGAGGGTAGAAAAAGAAAAAAAAAAAACTCGGTGATGCAGATGATTTAAAAATTTAGGGCCAGAAGAAAAGGCTAAAATACCGCCGAAAACCCCCCCCTTTAAAGCAACAAAGGACGGCCAGGTTAGAAGTGCTGGTTTTTTTCTAAAAGAAGCAGCTGCTTTACAAACAAGCGGGTTTAAAAAAAAAATATAAACAAAAAAACTTTTTTGAAAAACACACGCTACTGAAAGAATAGGACTCTGTTCAGGGAGCAGGGGATTACAATATTAGTATTTTTTAAAAAGCCGGGGGGTTTGTATCTCTACACCCCGTTTATGCTTTAAACCCACAGTGCGCCAAAAGGCCCGTAGGCCTCCAGCACCTCGCCTGGTAAAAATTGGGAAATTTGGAAAAAAATTGCATTTATCTAGGGAAAATTATTAAAAAAAGTTAGCGGGCCCAAAAACGCTTGATGCTCTGGGCCCGGCTTTAAAAGGCAGTATTTTTAGTTGGGTTTTTTTCTACTATAGGTAAGGGAGCTGGTTTTATGGCTGACCATCTGGGTCGTTAGGAGTGCTAGCTGCAGGATTAATTTTTAGTGAAAAAAAGTTTGGCTAACCAGTAAAAATTTTTTAAAAAATACAACGGGGGGCCCGTCTTTTTTGCTAGTATGACTGTCCGTGTGAGGTAGAATTTAAGAGGGGAGTAACTTTCTGGGTTGCTTTCTGAGTTGCTTTTTGGGTTTCTTTTGGGGCGCTTATTTCCCGGAAACGCTTTCTTCAGGGCTAGGTACTTTTTTTAAAATGGGAAAGGGGGGGTCTTTTGTTTAAACTTTGTTTTTGCCCTAAGTTTTTATCGGCTCCCGCTATGAGGATTTCTTTTTATAATTTGTATCATGCCAATCTTTAGGGCTAAGGTCAGAGGGTAGCATGTTAATCCATGACCTACAACAAAGTCCAAACCTTTTGGGCCTAGCTGTGCAAAAAACGTCTTGGGTTTCCTTTTTATGCTGGCGGGGGAAATTAAAAAAACGGTTAATAGGGATCTTCTAAATTAACTAGAAATTTTTTTCTGGCATCAAAGCCTGTAGATGATCCACGATTTCAGACTTGGTCGTGCTTGTGCTCCCAAAGGGCACCAAAGTAGTTCCCCTTTGGAGTCATTAATCTTTGAATTGGCATTGTTAGGCCCTTTTTTTCATCCAAGATAAAAGTTGGGCCCCGCATTAGGGGGTTTTTGTTCTTTTGACATCAAACGAATTGTTTGTTGGTTTTAAAAGAAGTGTGACGGGCCAGTGGGCATAATTATATTCTCTTTTTGTGCCCACAATCCCTTTTGCCCAAACCCTGATTGCGGTTTAACTTTGTCCCAAAAACAGTGAAGGATCAATGGGTTTTTTTAAAAATTTGTTGCAGATTTTTTTCTTTTTAAATTTTTGTCCCTTGGGGTTTTAAAAAGGATTAAAAAGCGTTTTTCGTGGGAAGGGGGACTTGTTTGTTCAAAAATTTGTATTGTCTGTATGGTAATAAACATGAAAATTATATACTGACCTTACAAAAGATTAGGATGGTTTTTTTAAAGGTTTGCATATGAAACACCCCAGCCTGTTTGGGTTTCGCAGAATAGCAAAATTTAACGGGTTCTGGAAAAAAGCCCTTTGGGCGAGATGACCCCTGCAGATGGTACTCTATCATTCTTTATTGGGGATTTGAATTAAATTTTGTTAGTGGGGTTTCCCAATCTAAAGTGGGGAAACCATTTTATTCTCTACCGCAAAGGTTTTTTTTGCTGAAATCCCAAAAATTTGGGATTATAAAAGCCCCTCATCGTAAAATAGCACTTTCGTTATTTTAAAAGGTTCCATTTTTAAAAAAGTTTTTTTTTAAAAAGTTATAAAAAGAATGTAAAACTATATAACTAAGCAAAACGAAGTGTTTCTTAAAATTTTTTCCAAATTTTCAAATTTGGGGCGGGGGAGTTGTAAAATTGCCCCTTTAAAAAAATTGGCCCTTTTAAAAATTAGGGGGGTAACTTTTCTGAAGAAGCTCAAAAAAAATGGTTCCCAAAATTAGTAACCAAAGGGGGGCAATCAAATAAAATCATGTGCAAATACCTGATGGGGTACTACAACTTTTGTTCTTTAAAAAAAAGTACTTAGCGAAAATAGTAAATTTTTGAAAATTAAAGAAGCAAACCTTAGAAATTTCTTTACATTTCCCCCCTAGAAGAAAGGGAAAAGAGGGGATAAATTTCCCTGAGGCCCAGCTCAAATCTTAGGGGTTCCCCAAGTAGTGAAGGGGCTTATAGATTTAGTACAAGAGAAGATGTTTATAAATTTTTAAGGTAATAAAACCTTTTTGGGTTTTCTCGTTGAACCGAAAAGTTTTATGTTATTTACACCCCCTTTAAGCCCCGGTTATAATTTGTTTGATGGGCCCCCCGTTACAGTTCTTAAAAGGGTTTTTCCATCAAAATGAGCGGGGTTTTGGGGATTATCGGTTTTTCTCGTTGGAAAAAAAAAGGAATTTTTAAAAAATTTAAATTTAAAGGGCCCATTAAAATTTATTAGATGTTTTAAAAAAACTAATCAAGACGGAAAACCAGTTGTTTGTTCTGATTTTTTTGATGGTTTCTGGAAGTAGAAGGGTGCCTTTTAAGTCAATTTGATTTTTTATATATGTTTCGTGCGTGGGGAAGGGGGTGGGACGTTTTGGGTTTTTAAATTAAATATGTCAATTTTCAAAAGCAGGTCTTTTAACCGGATTACTGCATTGGGTTGAGGCCAAAAACGCTCTCTCTACACACATACAAAAAAAAAAAAAAACCCCAAAAAATAAAAAAAAAACAAAAAAACAACAAACAAAAAAAAACAAAAAAACAAACAAAAAACACACCCCACAATAGATGGGGAAAGTGTTTGCCGGGGAATGTGAAAAGGGTTTTTTTTTTTTTTTTTTACACTTGAACGACGTAAAAACCCAAAACGGCTGCCAAAAGCACTTACAGGTCCTGAATCAATAATACAGGATCTTTTAAAGGGCTATCCGCCCGCCGTCTGGAAGCCTTTTATTAGTCATGCGTTTTTAGCTTTTTACTGAGAGTCTTGGAAAAGCTCCCGCAGGGGGGTTGAGGGGGGCTTTTTTAGGCAATCAGGCGAAGCTGCCTGAATGACCCAGTTTTTGTTGGGCGCTTTCTAGCTAGAGTCAAAGGTCTATCGGCGGCCGTCTGAGACAGCCTTTGTATGAGTCTGCGTTTGTAGCTTTCACTGAGAGTCTTGGCATAGCTCCAGCAGGTGGGGTAGAGGCGGGCTTTGTAGGTCAATCAGGCGAAGCTGCCTGAATGACCCAGTTTTGTTGGGCGCTTTCCAGCTGGAGAGTATGGAAGTGACTAAATTACTCCTGCCAGGGCTGAGATTTAGCAAGCCAGGCTAAGGAGCCAGCCGGGCTCCTAACCTGGGAGGTTGAGGTTGCCAGAAAATTTTTCAGGTTGCCAGACCCTTTCATTGAAAATGCAGTCCTATTTTAAATTTGCAGCTTATACACACGCTTATTTTCAACAACAACAATAACACTGTTTCTGCTCATTAATTTTTGGAAAACAAATTTATTTTCAGTTGTCATTGATATTGCCACCCAGGTATATCATAACTGACAAAGAAAAAGAGATCTTTTATATCCAAAAGCATTTGACTAGCAGAAGTAAAAAGCGTCATGACAAGATTTGTCCCTGTTTTGTACCTGAAGCACCTTCAGCCTACAGTCTGCCAAGGCCAGATCATCATCATCATCATCATCCTCAATGTTGAAAAAGGTGAAGCAGCTTGGGTCTGCCTTCTCAGGCCAGCAAAGTCATCACCATCTAACCCAGCACTGAGACTCTCCAACAACTCCTCTTCATCATCACTTTCTGCTTCTTTTTTTCTTCTTCTGACTTAGTTTTTTTTTTTTTTGCTGGAGGCTCAGAGACACCCGGTTAAAAAGCGCCACATGACCACCGACTGAACAAGTAAGCGGAAGAGCGGAAATGGCAAGTCTCGCGCGACTCTGAACCTCGGCCGGAAAGCCCAGCACGGCAGTGATGAAAGATGGCAGTCGGCAGGCGCGTGTTTGTTTTTACAGGGCATGTCGTTTGTGTACAGGTACAGAATCACTGGCGGTGATTTTTAGGTCGCCAGCCGGGCGAATGGTACTGTAAATTGAGTTCGCCCGATTCCAATTTTAGGGGCCATTGGAGAGTTGGCGTTGAGTGTGGGTATCCCATACCAGACGCTCAGTAACATTAGCATATCTTCGAAACCGCTGCACCAATTGCTGTCAAATTTTAGAAGTTCCTCAGAAACATGAAAAGCTTAATGCAACGTCATTTTCATGAGAATGTGTTAATAAACAATGACGTAATTGAGTGTGTCATTTGAACTAGTGGGGCCCGATCTTGTGGGTGTGGGTAACCCAGACTTATTAAAGAGTACAGTTCTACCACTGACTCGCCGGGCGTCGTGGGTGTGGGTAACCCAGACTTATTAAAGAGAACAGTTCTGCCACTGACTTACCGGGGGTGCGTGCGTGCATAAATACGTGTGTGTGTTTGTGTGTGTGTGTGCATGCGTGCGTGAGAGAGAGAGAGAGAGAGAGAGAGACAGAGAGAGAGAGGAGAGAATAGAGAGAGAGAGAGAGAGAGAGGAGAGAGAGATAGACGGGAAGAGAGGAGAGAGAGAGAGAAGAAAGACAGACCGATAGACAGTCAAAAGATTGCACTTTGCGGAGCAAATGTGAATGGTATGTTGGTGTGTGTGTAGTGTGTGTGTGTGTGTGTGTGTGTGTGTGTGTGTGTGTGTGTGTGTGTGTGGTGTGTGTGTGTGTGTGTGTTGTGGATGTGTGGGTGTGTGTGTTTGTGGCTGTATTTGTGCGTGTGTTGCGTGCATGCGTACATACGTTGTTCGGTGTGTCGGTGTGTGTTTGTAGTATGTGCGTGCGTGTTAGTGAACGGGCTCTGCATGTTTGTGTGTATGTGTTCGGTTCGTCTCTTTAACGTCTTTTAACATTGCTGTGATATTAGACGGAAAAAAACAAACACCTCCCGTCTTCCAATCTCTGAAACACCTCCCTACCATTACCCCCCCCTTCAAAATGAAATCTTAAAAACAATAACATACATTAAATACACAAAAACATTTGTAACATTAAATCAATGAGTGCTAACTGGGCTCCGTTTAAAAGCCCTTGTGGGCTGCACAAGGAAGCGGGCTGGGAAAGGACCCAGTAGTTTGAATATTGTTAATATGTGTGTAGAGTGGTCGTGTGTAAATGTGTGTTTTGTGCGTATGTCGCGTCTGTGTGTTTGTGATGTGTTTGTCCTTGCATGTGTTACAAGTGTGGGTCGGCATGTATGTATTTGGTGTCTTGTGTGCATGCGCGCATGTGTGTTGTTCAATGTGTGTGTGTGTGTTATGAATATGTGATACATACGCACCACGCTCGACCCACACTCAGGCTCAGGCTCCAAGTATTTATTGCATTGACAAAACAGTAACCAGACTACACAATTCACAGCAACAAGTTCAGGAAAAACATATTTCACAAAGCACAAACAAATTATTTATGATCCAGGCCCAGAATTTTTTCTCTGTGTGTGCATATGTATTTATGGGGGAGCGAGTCAGCGGACCATGAAGGCTCCAAATCTGACTTTGTACAGAGGAGGGGGGGGGGGGAGGGAAAGAATTTGGAAGTTAAGTGGGGGAAAGTATGAGAAACACTAACTTCACAAAATGTAATGCACTTGCAACATTAATTTGTGTATAAACTTTTGGATACTGATTGATTCCACAATGTTATAAACTTTCTCTGTCGCTCCCCCTCCCCCCCCCCCCCCCTCTCTCTCTCTGCGCTCGCGCTGGCTGATGGGTGTATGAAATGGGGAAAGGGAAGGCGAGGGAGAGTGGGGTGGGGGTGGGGCTCATTTCGAACATGTGCACGTTGCGTGTCGTGTTGCCTGGCTTTATTCTCTACATTTTTTCGCCTTTTTCCTTTTATTTATTTATTTTTTTCTGTTCGCCGTTTTGGTGCATAGCTATTCCCCCTTGTTGGGGGGAAAGAGAAAGGGGGAAGGATAGGGAGGGGGCGGGGGCTGGGCTTAGAGGGAAGTTAGGATCGTGCGAGGGGGGGGGGGAGTGAACAAAGTGGCGATGGTTGGAGGGGCTTCCAGGTGGCCCTGCCAGGTCCTCCATGGTGACATGGTATCCCTGAAACACATAATGGCTATTCTGTACTGACCGTCATGTGGAGCGATGCGGGTATGTATGCAGGTACCACATCATGCTTACAATGTTTCACATAATTATGTGTCTAGGCTTCTGTGTTTTCTGACCGAGTTCACCAGTAGTTGCATTATCAAGACATTGTCTGTTTTGCTGCTGTTCTGTTTATTGGGATTTGCCATGCCTTGGGTCTTAAATTAAAATCTCATAGCTTGATTGTACAGATGTGTCCAGGATTGTACAGATGTGTCAGATAAAAGAACCATGGCCAACATGCTTATCTCCAGCATTACCTGGTCATGGTATTGCCGGTCATAGATGCCGGCATCAGAGTCGGGGATGGCGGCACCTCACTGCATCCTTGATTTCCTCAGGGTACACCAGGGTATTGTGCCTTGGTGTCAGCTTTGCAACAAACTGAAAAAATGGACAAAATTAAAATGAATATGACAGTAATACATGTTTAGTACTGGAGGAAATTGTACACAAGAATAGTTTCTTTATCTAAGGGCTGTGAGTGACAGTTTAAATCCCTTTTAGTATATTGCCGGGCCCTGTTTGTAGTGTTATGGATGACGTTGTGTGTGTGTGTGTTGGGGAGGGAGGGTGGGGGCTGTGTGTGGTGTGCCTGACATCCTGGTGGTTGGGTTTATTTTCTAACTGAACACATTTTGTTGGTTCCAAGCATGGTTTTATCCAGAGGCCTTTTCATTTTTTTGTGACTTGGTTGACTTTGTCATTTATCAATGATAAAGAGTTGTACATATACTAAAATCGTCTGTCTGAATTTTTCTCGTGACAACCAACCTTCTTTCTTTTCATCACATAACATATCTCTCTTCTCTCTCTCTCTCTCTCTCTCTCTCTCTCTCTCTCTCTCTCTCTCTCTCTCTCTCTCTCTTTCTCTCTCTCTCCTCTCTCACCTTTCTCCCCCTCCTAACCTGATGTGTGCATGTGCATTTGTAGTATGTTTGTGTATGTATGCGCTGTGCGCAATTGCATGTATGTTTGAGCCACAAAGAAGAAGAAAGACAAAATAGCAGCAGCTTACTCTCTGGTTCCCCCGAGCTGCTCGGGGTACACCTCCTCCGACTACTGCCTCGATGGAAGAGGAGTGCTTCAGCCCAGGGCATAAACATATCTGAAACAATAGAAATCCGTTCCAATCAGTAATATTATTCATAGACTTATATTAAAAATTCCAATTCTTTTATCTTTCATCAATCTACTCGCTCTCTGAATCTCTATTCAATTTCCCAAATATCAGAAACGGAAGCCAGTGGTAGTTCCTCACAACTTCAGGGTCGTCACATTTAAGAAAACAAGTAATATAATCCAAGAGTAAGGCCAAAAAAAAAAGTAAATTTCAGAGGTAGAAATCGAAAGTTTCCGCACACATCACCACACACTCGTACTCAGTCCGGCACTACACCAACCACCCTCCCCCATCCTAATCTCGCAACACACATAAATGTAATACACGTCATGTTACACACACTAACACACACACACACACACACTTGTGAAACAAAGCATACACCAACACGATTACTGAACTCGGGATTATCATTTTAGGGTGGGTGTGGGGTGATATGATTCACCATCACCGTTCAGCCTCAGACAGGTGTGTAGCGCGATGTCATCTAGAAACTGGTGCTTTGATTTCTCATTTTCATAACGATCATAAAAGTTAATCAAAAACACAAAAAGTGACTGCTAATTCCATTGGACGAATGCATCTTCACTTTTATCTTAACCAGGATGTTTCATAGGTTGTTACTTACCCCAGAACAGAAAAAAGAATCGGTCAGCTCTTTGTGCGTCCATTGCTGCTGCTGCTGCTGGTGTACTGAGCTGCTAGACTATGGCTGGGAACTGGTAGAGAAAGTTGCCTCTCCTTGTGCGGCCGAAAATATTCGGCACTGGCGTGCGATCGCGGTCGGTGTTGGGTATGTGATACCCACAGCAAGGGGTGGTACATATTTCTCGGAAAAGGCTTCATTGGGAGTCTGGTGTTAGTCACCCACGAGATCGCTCCCGTGTAGGTAAAATCTGTTCATCGGTAAAGGTTAACCTTGACGTTGAGATCAGCCCTGCTCCTGCACGCAGGTTCAGCACGTCGTGTTTATCTTGCCCAGAATGCTTTAAAGTGTTGTGGTTGGATTGCAAGTATTTCAGAATGAGTTTTCGTTTGTTGTATAATCATTGAAAGAAATAGGCGAGTTTGTGAAATTTTGAATAAGAATAAAAATAAACTGGACAATTCAATTGGTCTTTTGTCACGAGTTGGTCAAACAGCAAATCTACTTTCTGAAGGATCCCAGTTTGTTTTGTTATGGACTGTTTCAAAAATTGTCTTTTGCTTCTGAAGCCAGCTGCCCTAAAAAAAAGAGGCTGAGAAAGAGATTTCTTTTTCACTATCTTGCACTGGTAACAAGCCCGGGTTGTAAGAATGGGGTCATTTCTTGAACAGTTTCAATGGTTTTGGTTTCATCACATGGGGCGGGCAGGTAGCTCACAAAGCTGTGTTTTTCAAATATTTGTCAAAGATCTTCAACTGAGAGTTCCGTTTGTTGTTGAGGAAACAAAAACGAACAGCTTCATTTTGGCTTTGAGGGAGGGAACAAGGCTCGCATAACTCAATTTCTTTGTCAAAAATTTGCCATGGCCTCATGATAAACAATGTATTTTTCACAAGATCGGTCTGTTGATCAGAAGTTTTTCTTGCGAAGATAACAAACAGTTCCACAATTTTCAGTGATAGTAGCGTCACTTCCAGCACTGGTAGAAGACATTGAAACATCACTTCCCTGACTCGCCATGTTTAACAAACACAAGTTCTCTCTGATTCTAAAGAAACACTAACCACACCAGCTTACGTCTGAACAGCGCGGTCCTCGAATCTCAAATGACAAGAGTATCAGAAATAGCCGTCTGGCTAGCAGGCAGACAGCCCAAATGATGTTATGCCTCCTGGCGATTGGCTAATACTCATCACGCGATGAGTAATTTGTCGCAATGCAGCAATTGGGGGAGGAAGGGGGGAGGGAGGGGGGGGGGGAGGGAGGGGGAGGGGGAGGATAACAGGATGGCGGGTGCTTTCAGAGATCAATACACAAGCCGGCGGGCGGTGGAGGAGGCAGGGTGGTGGCGGTCTGCTAATAGTGTCATTGAGTGCAACTTGCTACTTTCAGAGATCAATATACAAGCCAGCAGGACACAGTCAGGAACAATTGCCAGCGCCTTCTCTTAGTTAATCTTAGTGTGAAACAGGTGTTAATTTTAAGCCAAAACTGATATGTGATGGACGTGATTTGTATGTGAAAAAGGGGGTTTTCTTGCAGAATAAGATGGGTGGTCGTGAACATACATATTTGAGCAAGTGACAAAAGGTCGTCCAAAAAAGCCAACAAAAAGTGGATTTTTCAAAATAGTTTTTATTAACAGCAATTTTGTCCAAAGGAAGACTTATGTTTAAGGGTCATAAAAACATACATACAAAGATAACTCATGCACCGATGTTCTGCTAGTAATGTGATAAGGCATCATAACAAGCATCTGACGGTTGTTATGCTGGACATTCAATTTTATCAATATTCCTATTTGAATGTCTGTTATACAGCATAATTGTTTCAGTGGAAATAAGACTGAATATTACAGCAAATTTCATTCCAAAAGAAAAGGCATCTGTGCAGTTTAAGATCAAGTTTCACATGAGATGGTATGTCCAACATAACAACCGTCGGACATATTGATTTGTTCTTTATTGCTCTGTTGGAAATAAGACAGTAACTGCATCCTCTGATGATTTTCTGTGTTGTTGAGGGTGCATTTCATGTAATGATACCAAGATAGGACCCACAGTAGCCTTGTTACCATGATATGGCATTTTTATCTGACAGTTGTTATGATTTTTCATTGACATACCCAAGTATTTCCCAACAATGCAAAAATAACAACAGTCATTAAAAAAATGGACATACTTTTCCTTTGAGTACAGTTCTATTGTTATGTTACATTTTACACATAAAGGCCTATAAAACAAGCTAAATAAGTCACAATGATCATGTAGACACCTTAAATAGAATCCATCTGACAGTTGTTATGGCCTCACTGTTGGACATACTCAACAAACTGCTCATGTGCTGAGAGGAATTAGATTATTATGATCAAAATGAATAGAAACAGTTTGACAGTAACAATAAAAACGTGTACATTTAGGGCACCTGCTCTCTCAGATAAGCTGAGAGCGCTTACAAATCATATGAAAATACTTTTTATGGTTAAACAACATAATTACAAGATGTAAACAGATTTCTGCATATTCTGCACCAGACTTTCTCTTCTTTTTCCTCTGATGAAGAAAGTAGGATGCGAAGACCTAGAAAACACAAACTTCTTTGTCAAACAAATAATACAAAAATACTTTTAGGTAATTTTTGGAATTAACTGCATAAAAACAAGTGATCAAAATAAAAATGTTCATGAACAAAATCAATTTGGTATGCTTCAGGTGATTTCCAACCTACCTCTTACACACCCCACCACTTCTTAATTCAGGTTAAGAAGCCATAATCAATGAGCTGATTTATTTGCTACAATGCCTTGGGGGGGGGGGGGGGGGGGAGGGGGGGGCTGAATTTTTCCCCAGTACTTCTTCTTCCTAAAATACTGGTTCACTCAAAAACGAGTAGGTCACCAGCGCGCATGTTAAAAAGTAAAATAAAATAAAATAGTGTGACTCAGACTGTTGGCCCCTGGAGCAAATTGGCAACAAGGGGTCGCACTCGATATTCAAGAAGTTAAAAGCAATGGCCAAATTCAGGCACAGGTAACCATAAAATATCTGGGGAAGTTAAAATAGAAAATCGTTAATATGCAGATCTCAAAACTGTCGTATCAATTTTTTTTTTTTAATGAGACTGCATTTGTGGCAATCTTGATGGCACCCGGCAGTGAGTTCCACAGCCGTACAGAACTAGATAAAATGAATGTAAGAGGCTGTCAATATTTGATGCAGGTATGTATAACATTGACCGCCACTCCTGGTGCTGCTTTTATTCAATACTAGTTGTTCCATTGGAATAAGTATTAGTTTAGCTCTGCCTTTGAAGATGTTAAGTTTGATAAAAGCTCTTCTCTCTTCTAAGGGTTTCCATTCTAATTTCCTCATGTTCTTTCTAGTATCCCCTTTTCTCTGATGTTTTTCCCTGTTACAAACCGTGCTGCTCTCTTCTGAATCTTTTCGAGGTTATCAATGTCCTTTAGATGGTAAGGATCCCAAACTGAGCAACCATATTCCAGTACTGGTCTAACCAATGTTTTGTAGCAGTGGTCTTTAACCTTTTGAGGGCAGTCATTGATATTCCTATATAAGAAAGCTAAGATGTTATTTGCTTTCTTACATACTAAATTGTAATGTTCTTACCATTTGAGACGACAAACTATAATCACGCCTAAATAGTTTGCAGCATTGGTTTTCTTTAAGAATAGTATTATGAATAGAATATTCTGATCTAGTTGGTGAGTGTTTGTTACATATACGCAACACTTGGCACTTTTGGGGGTGAAATTCCATTTTCCAAGTTCTTTCCCACTCTTGTAAAGCGTTTAGATCTTCTTGTAGAATGCGTGTATCATTCTTGCTTCTGATTGTTCTATAAAACTAAGCTGTCATCTGCAAAAAGCCTTATAGTAGTTCCAGGAGAGAGATTTCTACTTATGTCATTTATATAAATTAAGGAAAACAAGGCCCCAGAACAGTTCCCTGTGGTACACCTGACAAGTCTGGTTTACAATGGGATGACGACCCTTCCACAACAACTTCTGCGTTCTCCCAACGAGGAATGATCTAGCCCATTTTAGCAAAGAAACGCCAATGCCGATGTATTCTAATTTAAGCAGCAGGCCCTCATGGTCAACCTTATCAAAGGCTTTAGAAAAGTCTAATAAAATTGCATCTATTGCTGTCTGTTGTTAAGACAGTTATTAAAATCATTGAGAGTTGTTATAAGTTGAGTCTCACAACTCCTTTGCTGTCTAAAACCATGCTGGGCGTTATTTAAGAAGTCATATTTGTCAAGATGGTCCATTATGCTACTATATATTATGTTTCAAGTAGTTTTGCTGATATGGATGTAAGTGATACAGGTTTATAGTTCTCTGCTTTTGTTTTGTCACCCTTTTTTGAATAACGGAACAATGCTGGCATCTCGCCACTCATCAGGTATTACTCCCTGGTCCGTGAAGCCTGGTAAAGTGGTTGGTATACCTCACTCAATTCATTGGCACATAATTTTAAAAAGCTTTCCAGGAACGCCATCAGGACCAATAGCTTTGTTTTCATTGATGTTGGTCAGTAACTTAAATACCCTGCTTTGTTTACTTTGATGTTTTGCATTCAGGGGGTTTATCATCATCCTTTAGTCTAACGTTAATTAAAGGCTTGGATTTGAGAAAACCGAACAAAACTGCTTGTTTAGTAAATTTAGACTGGATGAGAGGGGCAAAAAACCTAACTGAATCCAGTTAGTTGAAAAAAGGGCCCAGGAAAAAAAAGGAAGGAGAGAGGGGTGAGGGGGGGGGGGGGGGGAGGCTGGGGAGCTCGAGGGATACATGGAGGGACTGGAGGAAGGGGCTGGTGGAATCTGGTTGCTGGTCTCTACTCCTCCACATTTTATCAAAAAGCATTATGGAAATAGCCTAAAATTGCACTTTCAATTCTTCAAAATAAATATGTATTACAATGAAAATAAACTTATCATTTATTAATCACAAGAGATACTGATGGTCGTTTCGACAGACATACTGAGTGATAATGTCTTCAACTATGAGAGTAACAACTGTCAAATAATCGCCAGATTTCCCACTAATCCTATGATCTGAACTTTAGTTCTGTCATGTATTTAAAGAAAAAGCAAAATAGAAATTCCAAGCTGTTTTCTGCCCCAGTTTTACGTATAATTGATACATTGATTAACTTAATATCCGTCGGTCGTTATTTCGGACATCGCTAAAACGATGTCCTAATCCTGTGTCACGCACAAAACATCGCCCGAAAGTTGAGGGAAATCCCGTTAAATTGCCCCACTCTACTTTTGGTTCACTAGAATTTTAATCATTTACAGAAACACATTGAGAACAGCTGAAACCAATGTTTTTTATCATTTTCTTGTGACGGTCGTTATGCATTTGACAGTCGTTACGATTTCTGACGGTCGTAATGATTGTGGACAAACAACATTTCCACACCTTCTCTGCTTCAGAGAACAGGGAAACCTTCATTCTGGACACTTTCGCCCTCAACCATTTTCGGGCGAAAGTGGCCCAGAATAAAGGTTTCCCTGTTCTCTGACAAGTAAGACTTCAATAACTAAAAAATAACGATTATCTACAAACAAACATACTGTGCAGGGTTATCCGTTTTCAATACTAATTTACTAAACTTTTCAGATTTTAATTTTTGTTTAATCCTGTGTTTTTTCCTGGTCATTTTCAATAACATCATTTTCGCGCAAACATTCTTCAAATGAGTCTCTGTCTTTCATGTGAAATAACACTACAGTCTTTAACTGTTCTCTAAAGTCTTTTAAAACTGAGTTATATTTTTGGCATAAAATCCACACACTTATCCTGGCATGTCTTCCACTGAAAGCAAGTTTTGATAAAGTGTTTCTCTTTTTAACTATGTCTCTTTCTGCCGAACAGTCATCTATAATAAATAGTGTCTGCGTTCCTTCAAACAGTTTATAAAACTGTTCTAAACACTCACTCAGTTTATTGCTAGGATCAACTAAATATATGTCATCATCTGTCCATATAAACCTTCTATTATGATATGCTTTGTTCCATTTAAGTGTTGGGCAGAAAACTACAATATGATTAAAATTATAACGATAAACTGTTTGTAATAGGTCTAGGACAAATATTGTTTTTCCACAGCCAGTCTGCCCACAAATTAATGAACAATGAGGGGTTTTTGTCATAAAGTTTAACTGCTCCATAGTTTTATAACAGAACTAAATCTAATCCAGTTATTGTTTTTATCATGCTCTCTGTCAAAACTTGTTCAGTATAATAAAATCCTATGAGGCCTAAATGTGTAAGATTAATCCAATTCAGTTCTGTAAGATTGTTTTCTATTTAGACTAATATTGATTTTGTTGCTTGTTGTTATGACCTTAATATCCTCACCATTGTGAAGAACGACGACAGTAACTTTAAGACTGTCAACGTCTAAGTTTTGCCAGCTAATTAGAATTCCTTTTAGAAGGACGTCACTAACACCCACAACCCCAACCCTCTTCACATCTTTTAAGACAGAAATTTCAAATATCATTGTGAACGTGTCTCCTAATTTCATTTGCGGAATGAACTGTAATTTGTAGAAGCATCTTTCAAAACCGTTTCTCTTCTGTGGAGGATGTACTGTTTATTCCCATACGGCTTTATTTCAATCTCTTTTCGACTATTGTCCTCTGGCATAAGACTTACATGCAAAGGACCTGAGTTGAATGCTTTTCTGAATTTTTTTTGATGGTTAAAAAATGTAAATGGGCTTATGAATTCAAATTTTATGTCCCATTCTAAATATGGTTCTAAGTGCCATTTGCTGTCAGGTTTTCGGACTATTTTATATTCATACTGGCCAGCATTATTTGCTTCTACATTGCGCAGTTGCTCTAGTTTTAGGAAACTTTTTGTTGTCGCCAACCTCTTTGCGTTTATAATCACATCTTTAGTGTACTCAAAACCATACAAAGTGCCTATCTCACCGTTCTGTTCAAAGTCCGCAACGTCTGCAAGGTCTTTTAATTCTAAAGTTATACACCTCACAGGCGCTAATGTAACTCCTGGTTCTTCTGGCCCACGCGACATTTTTTTAGAACAACTTATTATTTTATTTCCAAAACAATGTGTAGGTTATCACATTTCACAACTTTCCCCGCTTTGGTCTTTGATTTTTATATTAAATGATCCAACCCTCCCACAAACTAATCTTTTAAACTGTAAATTAGGGAATTGTATAATTTCATAATCGCAATATGCAGCTTTCCCTGATGGAAGAGCTCTTAAAACAGTTGAGGGCCTTCCGTCATATAAGTTTTCATCAGTGCTTAGCTCATCCAAATGAACATAGAGTAATGAATGTAATGCAAGATCGAGCGACTTTCCCCCTCATAAGTAGTTTTGGTTGGTGTAACTCTAAATCTATAATTGTTAGCTGTAAAGCCTAACATTTTAGCTAGCTCTTTATCAAAATAGTAATCTCCTTCTTCTTCAGGCTTGAATGTTAACATTGTTTTTTAGATTTGCATTGTTAAGTTTGAGAGTAATGTCAAAGTTACTCATTGCTTCTTTTAGTGAGCAAAACCCGTAATAACCATCAGGTATTGTTAACTCGCTAACTTTGACCCCTGTTTTGTTAATTTTTTGAATCTTATTATTCTTCTTCGATTCACTTATATTAAACCATACGACTTTGTAAAATATTTCATGAAGTGCAACCATTTTGGCTCCGCATTCGTTATCAATAGCATGTTCTAAAAACGAAGGACGGTCTTGGGTTGTTATTGTTACAAACATTTTTTGAACGAAATAAAAATGAGCGCGTTCAAATATACTGATGCAAAATATTCTGTTGGGCCGCACTACAATCTTAAAAAATATAGCAACTGATACTCTTGACATTGCTGTGACCCAGACTGCCTCTTTTCATAAAAAGGTGAGTACCCCATTAAGCAGATATCTTAACCCCCCTATTGAAAACGAGCACATCCAGAAAGCGTGGTTTAGTCATCCGATGCAGTTTTATCAGAACCAGTTAAACTTTGCTGTGTTTTGCGCATCAACTGGGTGTGGAGTGGCGTATGCCAATCATTTAAATCACCATGATCCTTTGGTGAGGTCAGTGTACAGATTTCATTTCTATTACACCTTCAGACGTATTTGGCTTGAACTGCAAGCGCCATTACCGAATGACAAATCGTTTAATCCATTCAGCAACAGAATAGACATGAAGGCTTTTGAAAGGATCTGTAACGAATTCAATATTAACATCAAGACAGACTTTAGACAAAAGTTGGATCTTAATCATGGCCTTGGCGTCATTTATTTTCAGGGCACGCACAGAAGTATAACTTTGACTGGCGTTCTCCTTTCAAAATTGTTCAGCCCTGGTCCATAGAGCAAGAGCATAAAACAGCATGGACAACATTTATCTTAGACGCTTCTAAGGGCCTAACTAGGGCGGGAATAGAACGAATAAACGACTCTATTCGTACTTACGTTTGGTGTTTGCTAGGTTTCGCAAGCACAGGCAAGATCGAGCATAACTGATCCTTCTACTGGCTTTGACGCACAAAAACAATACTTAGCAAATTTAGAGGACGCCATTAATTCTACTGTTGATTTGCCTTCAAGTATTAAAAGGTACCAAAATGTTTTACAATACGCAAGATCAAAAGTAGACTTTGCTGTTGGCACTGGTTTATACATGCTGCCTTCTGACCTCAGACTCCAGGTAGGAATAATAATAAACTATAATAATGAAATTCTTATAGCAGGCAATGAACAGAAGGTTGGGAAAAACAACATAAATTCTGAGCCAGTAATATTACAAACAATAAAAAAACACCCAAGAATAAGTCATCCAATCCCCGAGGCCCAAAGCCCCAAGGCCATTGAAGACTCAGCAAAGCTCGCGGGCTCTGTTCGCGAAGTCAAAAATAATGACCATGAATATGAAAAGACAGCACTTGTTTTGGGATTAAACTGGCCTAGGATTACTTGGTCTTTATCTTACTAAATAGTAACCCAACTATTAAGAGAACTAATGCCCATAAGTGCTCGGCCATAAAGCCAACTACTTTGCTTGCAGTAGACAAAAGCCAGCTAATAACACTCCCTAATATACCTGGTAAAGAGTCTATAGCTTTACTAGCTAATTTTTTTAATAAACTCGCAAGATGATCAAGCTGTTTTTTTACCCATGATTTATCAGGCGGAGGTGATGGCGGTGGAGGCACTGAACTTTGCCCTCCACCACCGCCTGTAATAGCCATCACCAGTGTACTTATTGCAAATCCTAAGGCCGTTATAACGCTTGCTAATGTGACTCCATGCTCTCTAAACAGCGTTCGTATTCTTTCTGCTAGCGTTGTGTCTTCATATAAAATTTTTTTCGATAGTTTCTCTTATTCTATTCACTTGAGTTCGTAATTGGTCTCGGTTAGTAGTCAGCGCTTCTAGTCTTGCCGATCTTTCTTGTTCAAGATCTTTTAGTCTTTGGGCTATTCTTTCTTTAATATCATGCCCTAAGTTGGCGTCATCAGCCTCAACGAGTTTTTCTTTTTCTCTTTTTATATGCTCATCTAGTTCACCTAGTTTTGCTAAATTGTTTGTTAATTCGCCTCTGATGCTTCTTAAAGCATGATCAAGGGCTGCTATTTCCCGCATAGGCAATGGAGAATCATTAATTGTTTTTAATGCTGTTTCTTCTGAAAAACTAGTTTCTGCTTCTATTGCATTTATTATTTCATCTGCTGATTGATTTAATTCTTTAAGTTCCATGTTTTGTATTTGGTTAGCTGTTGGGAGTTCTTGTAGCGTGTTTTGAAGTTTAGCAACTGCATCCTTATCTAATTTCGGCCTAACAAGGCCAAGGCGATTTTGATCTTTTACACTGAGTCTTTGTCTAATAGAACCCACGGCTAAAAACTTTGATGGGTCTTTTTTAGTTGTAAGCCGAACAAGTTGTCCTTGGTCGTTTTTCACAGACAAATGACCATCTTCTAATTCAAAATCATTTGGGTCTATAAATTCGGGAGGTTCTTGGCCTAAACTTTTGTAAAATGCTCCGACCGTACTTTCTGTTAATTCACGCCGCATTGAGAGCATTGAGCGATGCTGTGTCAAAGGGATCATTTCACTCATGTCGTCTCCAGATCAAAAACATCATAATCTTCTTCATCTACAATTCCTGCCATGTTTTTAAATAATTAACTTTTTATTTTGCTTCATAAAATGCCACAACAAGTACATGGCTCGATTCTTGACCCGCATAGAAAACTGAAAGAGCCCTTTGGCGTGAAGGGAAATAAGCGGAATATTACTGTTCCAAATAATCCATCTACTATTGATGCAGATCAAATTCTTACTGTCAAATTCCAGACCTAGGAGCGGAATGAAGTGATTGTGCCAGGCTCTGCGCGTCTTACTTTCAAAATAGCGCTCGATTCAACAACAGACCCAAACAGGACAGTTGTGCAGAATCTGGGGCGGGCAATCGTTAAGAAAATTTCTATAAAACTTGAGGGGCAAGAAATATTTTCTTTACATAATGCAGACATATTTTTAACCTATTCTGATCTATGGCTAACCGGGAATGAAAGGGTGATCTTGCGTTTCAAGGAATCGAAAATGAAGAAGCACTAAAGCTTAGAATAGCGCCTGGAGAAACTAAAGACGGCAAAAAGTATGTAGCTGTAAAGTTTGCGTATGGAAATCGCTTTTCCATTCCCTTAGATTTTGAGTTGTTAAAAGCGCATGCCCCATACTTTCAAGGGGCATTAAAAGACAGATTGTCATATGAACTAACTTTTAATGAATACAAACGGGTTATTAAATCATCAGACACCGAAGCAAAGTACAGCATTTCTGACATCTCGTTAGAGTTTGACGTTGTTAGCAACCATTATTAGCAAGGCTGATTGAACAACAATATCAGTCAGCATTAGCATTATATTTCGAAAGAGTGATTCATTCATACAACATTCCCAGAAGCAGGGCCAGAAACTATATGGAATTTTAGTTTTAGCACCACAGCTATATCCGTTTAAAGGTATTTTATAGCTGGTGAAGATGAAGAACCTTTTAAAGGCAAGTGAAAAGATTTTTTAATCCTTAAATAACGAAAGTTCAATGTACAATTGTCGCGTATAGTCCTAACCAAACAATCTACGCTAGCGGGCTTAAACTTATCATCATTTTGACGATATAAGAAATTGTTTGGGGGGGAGGGGTAGGAAATCCCAACAGCAGACTAGTGTCTAAGTTTACTTTTCACAATGTTGGGCCTTGGATGATTATTTAACAAACAAAATAGGTTTATGGGATTGCCTAAGGTCAACAGAGGATAATGAGTTGTATGGAAGCGGGAGAAACGTGAGAGACGTAATAAACATTCAAGTTGATTAAAGAAGAAGAGCGAATAATAAAACCGCTAAATGCACTTTTGATTTTATTTATTTGATGCGCAGCTGATTATGAAGAAAAACAGATTAAAATATGTATTATGCTAAATTATTTTTATTTTATAAAAAAGAATGTCTGTTCATAAGTTTATCCAGAGTGACCTTACAGCACCGGAGTCGCCAGAGAAGAGATAGTAGGAAACCCCGGCATAAAACCTTTAGATTAACCAACATTACACAAAATGCAACAAAAACTAGAGCAGGACCTTTCCAAAAATACAGCAAAACCAAACGAAGGTATTCTGCTGCCTTTTAACTGCTGTTACCTATGTTAATACTGGAGCATCGACTATAAGTGCTCTATCAGCAGGAACGAAGTGTAGGCCTGTTGCATCAGGCATAGGTGCACCCGCAGTTTTACCTCAATGGCGGTTTGTCTTTGCTCTCGGCCTATGTTCATTGCCGTAGGTGCTGCTAGCAAAAAATTATAACTAAACTCCAAAGCACCACAGCTAACTGGTTCATACTAATTACAGCTAAAATTAGGTAATTCCTTTCAGCTGATTATAATAAAGCGCTAGCTGACTCTAACTCACGGATGAAGGAATTTAGTCGTTTACAGGCGATTATTTTGATGACTATTAAAGATAAAGTTTGATCTTCCAAAGAAAGGCGGGGACAAGTTTTTCTAACAGCCTGACCCGAGAGATAAAAAGGCTGCTTTAAAAAACAAGTAAACGCGACATTAAAACTCTGTTCTATAACAGCTCACATTAACAAGCACCAAAAGGTGTTATACTTTAGGTTTATGAGGTCCAGGCGCAAAAAAGGACCGTCGATATTGATTCTGTTAAAGTTTTTTTTTTTTATTTTAAATAAATATTTTGGAGTTAGAAAAGAGACCAACATAGCGCTAAGATATTATGAAGGGACAAGCCGAATTTTTTGAAGCAATGCAAAAAAATTTGACAAGAGCGCTGAATGATTTTGGGATTTAGAAGTCATTGACCCAACAAACGTACGGCAAGTGTTGTTATGCTATTTCTCAAGTTCCAAGTAAACTAACATAGACCCGCCAGTTAAAGTAATGTTAGCTGTTTTAATTCGACTATGTAACAATAAATGAAGAAAATCTAGAAGTCTGGGTCTCGACTAAACAACAGACTATTCTTTCTCAAAAGACTTAACTCCCGGTTGGGCAGACGAACTGCTTCCACAGTTTGACGCTGCCGCTAAAGAAGCCAAAATGAGAGGCTCTGGTTGGTCAGAGGGCGAAGTCCTAGAGATCGATTAAAACAGTCTAAGTATGCGCCGATTGTTGGCAGTCTCACATTCCACTACCTCCAGCATTAGTCGCAAAAAAAAGCAGTTCTAACATAAAGAATACAGACAATAAATGTTTTATGTGGTGTGTTCTTGCAAGGCTGCTTTTACGCCGCAAAACGCAGAGAGAGTGTTAAAACTATCGCCCTTCATCAATGATTTAACTTTAGTGGGGTGTCCTTTCCTGTTAGCGTAGACAAATTGATCAGTTTGAAGAAAAAAAAAAAACCCATTAACTGTTAATGTCTACACATGGGATGAGGAACAGATTTGGTGGGGATTAAAAGGGTGTCCAAGAACAGCCCAAACGATTGGGAGCCAGACAAAAATCATGTTGAATTACTGCTGATGCTTTCACCAGAGGGGCTCCCGCATTACACATTGATACGCACAATGAGTAGATTATTGGCCCATACTTCAAAAATTGGGCATAAAACAAGAATTCTGCAGAAATGTTTAACAAGAATGCCATCTGTTCAACCCCGCAAGCGAACATAAGAAACATTGTATCGGCCCAGTTGACTGTAATACGAACTAAACTACGCCCCCCAGGATCTAAAGTTAGTTTTTAAGAATGGAACGGATGCAAAATTCTCCATACGTAGTTTTACGCGACTTCGAGTCGCTTATTTTTCCTTATGAAGGGCCAGCACCACAAAACTTCGAAAAACAGTCTTAATGAGTAATCATCAGTTTTTGTTCATTTGCCTTCATTATTGTTAGGTCGGATGGCGCTCATTCAACGCCAGAATTATATAGAGGACCAGATGCTGCAGAAACATTCTTAAAACGCATGCGCAAGTGCGTAATGATTGTTCTAAAAATCTGAATTTTTATCTGAAATCTTGATGACGCCTGAAGACCAACAAACAGTATGACTTAGCCACACATTGTTGGATTTGCGGTTTAGGCCTCCCCATCAGACGAACCCATCCGACAGTAAGGACCATGATCACATTAGTGGGAATTTTAAAGAGGAGCAGCGCACAGGAAAATGCAATCTTCAACTAAAGTTTGATCCTAAGACTTTGGAAGCTGCCATCTTCTTTCATAACTTGCGAGGTTACGACTCTCATCTTTATTGCAAGCAGTAACCAACGCCTTCAGGGTAGCATGCATTGCCAGTCATCAGAAAAGTACATGTGCTTTAATCTAAATAACATGTCTTTTTATGACTCTATGACACATGATGGGATCATTAGAGTCACTAGCTATGTCCTTAAAGTCCTCCCCAATAACGGAAAAATATTTTGACTCAACTCTTGTTAGAAAGGGTGTTTACCCTTATGAATACATGAACAGTTGGGAAAGGTTTGACAAAGAGACACTTCCTCCTAAAGGCGCGTTCTTTTCTAGTCTTAGAGGAAAAGGACATCAGCGATTCAGATTACCGCATGCTCAAGATGCGTGGCAAAAGTTAGGTGTAAACGATGGGAGACTATCATGACTCATACTTGATGGCCGATGTTGTTTGTTGGCGGACGTTTTGAAATTATGAAAGACCTGCATGAAACATTATAGCCTGGATCCCGCGCATTACATTTCTGCCCCTGGGATGAGCTGGGACGCTTTCTTAAAGTTTACTGGAGTACAGATTGATTTATTGTCTGACCTACCAATGATTCAGTGATTGAAAAGGGATTGCGTGGGGGAATTAGTTATGGCGTCGCATCATTACTGTAAAGCAACAACAAATACTTGGACGACTATGATCCGAGTAAAAGGTCTAACTATCTCATGTATTTAGATGCAAACAATCTGTATGGATGGGCTATGGCGCAATCGCTTCCATTACGCAACTTTAAAAATTTTCACAGGTACGAATAATATTCAAAAGGCATTTAAAGTGGTTGGGCAGTTTAACGCCTGATAAAACAGCGTGGTTTCATTTAGAAGTTGACTTGAATATCCTCATGAACTCCATGACTGCATAATGACTATCCATTAGCAGCAGAAAGCCTAAAGATGGATCCAAGAGAGCCGCCTAAACTTGTGCCTAATCTTCGTGGCAAAAAAAAATTATGTCTGTCATTACAGACTTCTACAATTTTATTTAAGGCATGGTTTGAGTTGACAGCAGTTCATGCATAATTGCTTTTGATCAAGAACAGTTTCATAAAACCATACATCATGAAGAACACTGATCTCAGAACCAAATCCACAGATGCTTCAGAAAAAGACTTTTTCAATTTGGGATGAACAACAGCTGTTTCGGAAAAACTATGGGAACCCGCACAAGCGTAAAGATGTAAAGATTGGTCACCAGAGAGAATGAAGCAATTAAAAGCTGACTTCAAAACCAATTTATCAGGACTTCAGAAGATTTCATGATCAGCTTTTTGGCTAATGATGAAAAAAGAAAGTCAATTAGACAAACCTTGTATTTATTGGGTTTTACTGTTTTAGAATTATCAAAGCTTTTGATGTTAGAATTCCTTTATGACTACTTTAAGCCCTCGTATCCCGAGTCCAGAGTGCTTTACACAGTACGGGACAGTTTTGTTATAGATATCCTACTGACGACATCTATAAAGAATGGAAACCGAAGTGGCTAAAGGCATGCAGGATGGTATGACACGTCCGATTACCTAAGGATTGCCTTTACTTTCAATTCTAAAAAGGGAGGTTTTAGGAAGTGAAGGATGAATTATCTGGAAAGGTGATAAAGGAGTATGGGGGGGTTTAAGGTCAAAAATGTACGTATTTCGAGCCAGGGGGAAAATCATTAAGAAAGGCAAAGGGAATTTCGCAGTTTTGTGCAGTCAAACTTACACATGACAACTACAAAGGAAGCATTGTTTGGCAATAAGACTTTTATCAGACAACGTAAAACTGCGATCTAATCTACATGAGATCAAACAACAGTTGTAACAAAGAGTCATTAGATAGAACAAAACACAAAAGGGTGTTTTGTTAATCCAGAGTTTTCATATGAAAATTGGGCACTGGAGAACCGTTAAATTATTAAAGCGGAAAACTGGGGTCTGGCGGAATTATCTGCAGTTCTTCTTTCACAAAAGATCTTTGAGGAGCTGGCTGTTTTGTTTGTAGCAGTTTCTCGTAAATAATACACGGGCGGGATTCATTTTTACATTCTTTTTATTTCATATGGATCAACACTCCAAACTGGATCGGTTGCCCTGATGCGAGTGTCCCCTTCTGCTTCCCCGGTAAATAAAGGTACCTTATTTCAATCCAAATGGAAATTTAGTTTGCCGGATTGAAGACTCTCCTTCAGAAACATTTATTGTTTTTCTTTTGATTGCTTGTACTGGTTTTTAACCCTTTAATTTCTTCATTATTCATTGCGCGCAAAACTGAGGGCAGTTTCTAACCCATTCTGTGTTGCGAGAGTTGTCAATAAGCTCTCTGTGATACTGGATAGGAAAAAAGTCTTTCGGCTAACTGTTTGTTAAAGTTTTCAACTAAAGCCTGTGATCTGTGAACTCCCGGAATGCCTCTTCTAATAGTAACTCTGTTTTTTTAACAAAAATTGATTCACTTGGCCTTTAAATTCTTTTCCATCATCGATTTGGGAATCATGCGAGGATAAGTTAAGGGACCTCGTTGGTATATCGTTGTATAGCAACAGCAACAGCAGAAGCATCTTTTGTGTTAACGGTTCCGCTCTTTGTATCTTGAAGCTTTGTCAATGACTGTGAGTGCGTACTTAAATCTTTTTCGCCTAACCCTTCGGGGGGAAAAATTTTAAAAGATCCATTTGAGGGTGTCGTTCGGTATTGTATTCACAAAGTGCGGTCTCTGTATTCGTCTAGGGGCAGGTAAAAAATTTGCCAATTGCTTGTTTAGATAACCATTCCTTTGCTGTTTGTTCACTGACTCCTCCCGCTTGGCTTAGTTTTTTAAATTTGCTGGGGATGCCCTTCCAATATCCTTTGGGGGGATAATAGATTTTGTTCATTTTTTTTTTCAGCCAATATTATGTGCAAAAAAAATACACAACGGTCATACCAACGACAATAAACCGATTTCTTGCATCTTTTGTTTTTCTGAGGGTTTGAAAAAAGTCACTGAATTTTGGTGGGGGGGGGCAATGTCTCGTTTGGGTTTTGGGCTGTTACTAGATAAATTGTTTTTTGCTTGATAAAACATTTTTAAAGGGTGTAAGCTGCATGCCCCTGTCTTTTCAGTGTGTCATTAATTAAAATCAAAACTGCTCAAGTTCTCTGCCTTTTCCCATTGGCGTCTTGTGCAGCTGCTAGTTCCTCCATAGCTTTGTTATGTTTTTTCTCTCGCCGTCATTCCCCAGTTTACTAAATCCCAAATTACTTCGCTAAAAGCAAGCGCATTCACCACAGCGCCCCCTTTATCATTATTGCGGTGAAGCCATTTTTTATAAATGTATTTTTTTCTTACATATTTATATTGTCTGGAATTATTCCTTGCTTAACTAGAAAATCTTTCGTGGAAAACTGAAGCTGCAATGATAGCATTTAGCTTTGCTGATCCCCAAAGTCTAGTTTGCCAAGATCTGCCGGTTTTATTTTTAACAAGCTTTTACCAAGCATTGATATCCTACACTTAGGCCTCCAATAACAGCAGAATGGTATACAAGGTTAGTAACAGTTTTTTCGGTGCTCATTTTTATAAATAAAATAATTATAATTATTAAAAAAACTGAACAGTGATGATCTCCTACAGCTACAAGGCAGCCTAAACCTTCCCGAACTTATGAATGACCAAGTTGATGATTTAAGCTATTTTGCCCAAAAGGAGAGGCTGTATTCTTTGGCAGCATGTGGGGGAAACAAAAACAGTTCCTCGGAACTGAATTCAGCATAGAACAGATTCAACAGATGTCTCACAAGACATTATAAAGTATCATAACATGGGATGAAGCGCAGCTGGGGTCTTTGAATGGTGAAAAAGTGTGGGGCAAAAGGTTCTTAGTTTGTACACTAAACTAGTCGTAGATTTGCTCCCATTGATTTGAACAAGATCTTACGTATGATTTAACGCAAAATCCAGTTTTAACAAAGTCATTAGAGTCTCTAGGGTGTGATTTTTACTATAGTTTGGAACATTGTTATTTGCCGTAATCATGGGATTAAAAACTTTTAATCATATAGATTTTGTTTCCCTTCAAAATGAACGATCTGGAAAATCAGCAGAACCAGAAAACACTGAATCAGGTGGAGAAAAATAAACCAAGCCAGGGAAAATCAGCAGAAACGCTTTAATCGGTGGAGACCATTAAAATCCTGGGCGTGTTGAAGCAGGAAAAAAAAATTAGAGAGTGGAACAGACAAAAAAAATTAATGTTACAGAATTGACTCTCTTGAAAACATAACGCCCCCAACGCAGAAAAGTTGATTCAATGCCAGCTATAAAAAACTCCATGTGATACAAGGGCCCAAAGTCTTTTATGGAATATTGAACTTAAAACTGTTGCCATTTTTTGGGGCCATTGCTGCTGCTGGGGGCGGTTATTTTCAGTTATAAAATATATAAACAACGCTGGCGAAAACAAGAGCAATCAAAAAATCTGAACCACTAAATGCAGAAAAAGACACCAGCACGCCAAAACCCCCAATAACAAAGCATCATTTTGATCCATTTATATGGATAATATTTTAAGAACTTAATTTTAAATTTTTAATAAAAATAGATCATGGCGCATTTATAAAATGATAAAGTCCATAAATAAAGCTGGAGGTCTATAAAAGACATTTCCTTGACCAGAATTATAATCAATGCGGTTGCTTGGGTGTAAGACCTTCCTTAAGATCTATGCAGAGAACGCTGAGCAAGACATCCCCAACGATGACGCGTTTTTTGAGGCGTGTGTGTACTATTTAGACATTTACTATTTAAGATAAAACATAGATTGTATTTTTTGTAATTATAAGATAACTTATAAGAACTTTTGTACTTTTAAAAAATAACTTAATCAAGAACTTATTAAGAATTGATCAAGAAACTTAATTAAAAATTAATCAAGAACTTATTAAGAACTTGAAGTAACTTAATCAAGAACTTATTAAGAACTTTAAGTAATTAATTAAAAACTTAATTAAGAACTTGGGGTGACTTATTAAAAACTTAATTAAGAACTTGGGGGTGACTTGGGGGTGGGAGTGTGTGTGGTGTAACAGAGCTTTATTATTTGTCATGTGTTTAAAACCACTTAGTGCAAGACAGTGCTTGCGTTTTTTGTGATTTCATTGGCTTTTTGTTGCAAGTTCAAAGCAGCCACCAAGTGCCAACAAAAAAGTTTATGCACACCCTCCTCTTTTTTCATCCAGGCTTGGGACTGGCATTGGGAGAGTTACCTAGTGGTTTTTTTTTAAAAAAACTGCTTTGGCAGAGCTAAAAAAGGCAGCCTAAAGTTTGTAACAGGACGTAGACAGCAAAGCGGCCAAAAGCAGCAAAAAAAAGTCTGATCTCACTGCTGTAACCTTTGACCCTCTAGGGGTAAAGCGCTGAAGAAACGGCTTGCCACTGTGACCTTTGACCGCTCAGGGTAAAACGCTAAAGAAACGGCTTGCCACTGTAACCCTTTTAACTGCTCTAGGGTAGAGCGCTAAAAAAACGGCTTGCCACTGTGACCTTTGAAACCCCTCAGGGTGAAGCGCTGGTTCTCTCTCACTGCCTGCGGACTTTGAGAGGAGTGGTGTTTGGAGTTGAATTGGTTCTTTTTACGGGAGTAGTCCAATAAATTTCTAATCTCCTCATGCTTGAAAACATTAAATACAAATTCCTTCTCATAGAGTAGACTTCTGTGAAAGAAAGCCAATGTAGAAAACTTTTAGCATTTGGATTCAACAAACGAGCAATCTCTCTTAGTTTGCGGAATGTGAAGGGGATATCCCCACATTGCTCTTCAACCACTCATCCCATTTTGAGTATGCGCCCCACTGTCTTTTTCTTGTGAAAAGGCCTTGAAGGGTCTGTTCTAAAAGCCAACCATATTTCAAGTTAAAACACATTTTTTGTAGCTTCCTGCCTTTGAAGTGCCTATACCCTCCTTCAGTTTATCAATAGCAAAAGCAACAGACGTTATTTCCTCTGCCCCAAAAACGAAAAATTTTCTAACTGTCATTCCACATCAACCTCTTTTGTTTTCAAGTTTTGGGGGAGTTTTTGCGCCATCTTTTGTTTTTGTTGTTCCATACAAATCAGATAGTTTCTTTTGGCGTTTAGGAGACGGGTAGTTTTTATGATGATGGGCCTGCGCCCCTCAACTCAAACCAAGCACTAAAAATTGGGCATGGTACTCAACATGCTCGTCAAAGTATTGTCAGTTAGAAATTCCACTGTCTTTGTTCTGCATGATCAAAAAATTATATTAACAAAAAGCCCTGCACAAAAAACCCGGTAAATATTTCTCCTACCCAACTGTCCTTCTGGTCTTGCTTACGTGGCAGCCGCAAAGTGATTTTTTGGTCGCAGTTTGAAGCGGGCCCTTTCTAACCTTTTTCACTGAAAAACACGCGTCTTCTGCACCCAGTATTAAAAATAGCTGTATCTTTGTCAAAAAAAATTGTCTTCAAGACCAACAAACCTTTAAGATTTCACCCAAATTTTGTTCTTCAGTAAACGTTTTAGGCACCCACAGCGCCGTTAAAAAATCCTGCTTGCACCGCCCGTCAGCGAAGAAGTGTGGTTAACCTAGTCGCGCAAGCAGCTGTGTTGGGCCCAAACGTGAGAGGCCCCACGCGGGCAATGTTGGCTGCGTAATGGTGCATTGGGTGGGCCAGGAAGGAGTGGGGGTGGGAAGAAGTGCGGCAAATATTGTTTTTTTTTTGCACACCTGCAATGTAGACAGGAGCTTGCCACGTAGGTGAGGGGTTGCCCCTGTAAACCTGGAACACATTTTTTTTTAAAAATAGTGTGCGTGTTATGTGGAGAGAGCGTGACAGTGGGTGTGTGTGTGTGTGTGTGTGTGTGAGTGTGGTGTGAGTGTGAGTGGGGTGTTGTGTGCTGAGTGAGGAGTGAGCGTGTGTGTGTGGTTTTGTGTGGTGTGTGTTCGTGCGTGCCCGCCCTCTCTGTCTGTTGTCTGTTGTTTAAGGGGCAACTTAACCTTAAGGGCTTACTGCGAAGTAATGGATAGCCTAGTGCACCCACCGTGTATATGGGGCGTTCGGGAATGTTAGTTTTCCTCGTTACTCTATGGGTTTTGTTCAGTCCCGGATACTTTCCTTTGAAAAGTTTAGTTTAATTAGTATTAAAAAGGATAACCTACACAGTATATTGTTGTAGGGTCGTTATTTTTTGGTTACTTGTAGAGACAGGAATAGGCGGCTTTTAGGCAACTTTGCCCAAAAATTGGTGGAGGAGCATGAGTCTGAATCGGTGTTTATAGTTTCTCTGGAGATGGCCCCAGTCTGTGACACCGGGAGCACTGCACTGTGCGAGGGCTTTTGGCTGCTCCTTGTGATACAGCCTGGCTGTGAAGTTCCCCACCTTCACAAAGCGCTCTAAAGGGGTGGATGGACAATTGATGAAAACAAAGCGCCTCCCAGTGATGAAACGCGTTAGCTTTCCGTCTTTGTTCCGTATCTTCTCCATCAGAAGAGAAGACCTGAGTGTGCACCCTAGTCTTTTCAGGGCTGACTCAATGTCCACATCGGCCACTGAGATGGGGATATCAAAGATAAAGAGTTTGGTAACTGGGGCCTCCATCAAGCCCCCTCTCAAAATGAAAGGGTTTTTGTCATGTAGGGACACTGTGTGTCCGTTAAGCACAATTCCTTCAATTAATAGCTGGCTCCTGGCAGACCTAGTCATGGGATATATGCGCCAAAGCCCCCTGATCAGTTGGGCTCCCAAAACACTTTCACACCCACTTACCCTTTCTGCCGCAAGACAGATATCGAGGTTGGAAAAACCGTCATTTTCAGAAGAAAGGCGGGTAGCGTCGACAGGGGGTAAGTCCTTCCTTTTAAGGAACACCGGTTCCACATGCGTGACCATAGTTCCCGTAACAAATGTTTACATAGCCGAAATCACGTGGAGGGAGGGAGGGGGGGGGGGGGGGGGTGAGAAAACAGCGTTGTTCTTTTAAAAAAAAAAAAAAAGGAAGGGGGGGGGGAGGGGCAACCGGGCACGTGAAAAACGAAATACAATCTAAGCGCTGCCAAAATGGAGGACAGAAGAGAGAGAAAAACAAACCGAAAAAGCACTACAAATTCCGTCACCACCACTTCGCAGCTCCACCAACCAACTTGAAACCAACACACAGCAAACACCACCGCACCGCACAACCACCGCTACAGATAGAGGTCAAAACAAAACAAAAAACCGCAGAAACACCGCCAAAATCGGCAGAGCACCAAACATCCGACCGCTCGACATCGAGCGCTCACTCAGTCTCCTTCACTTACTCCTTACTAACCCCCTCTACACCCCCTCCCTCATGTACAAATTCATGCACGTGTACACATACACACACGCACCCGCACGCGCGCACACACACACACACACACACACACACACACACACACACACACACACACACACACACATACACACACACACACACACACACACACACACACACACACACACACACACACACAGAGGTGCGCGCGCGCACACGCACACGCACACACACACACACACACACACACACACACACACACACACACACACACACACACACACACACGCACGCACGCACGCACGCACGCACGCACACACTATTTAAAGGACTTGGTCCTGAGAAGGAGGCCATTTAGAAGCAACTAGAACATCAACAGTCATCTTCCTCAAGCTTTCTTGTACCAGATGATTGACTTCTGAGCTGGCCGGCCCATCTCTAGGGATAGTGCTTTGAGCTCAAATCCTCAAAAGCCTATAATGGACACTGTGTTCATTTAGTATTGAAACCAGGAAGCGTGTTTGAATCATGGCGTCATACCGTTAAGTCCTGAGACTGCAAGATGTTAGCGGTCATGCAAACTAAAATTTAAAAAAACAAACTATTCCACTGTGCCAAAGATGAATGGTGAATGCTAAAATCATTCCCATTACATTTGTTTAAAAATGCACACACATTTGAACAAGTAATCCCCCCCCCCCTCTTTTTTCCCCCATTGATCACGTACTCAGTCAGATTTATGAATGACTTGGTCACTTTTGTGAACGATCTGTTAGCGGTGTATGTCAGCTTAGAGGCTCGATTTTATAGTCAACGTTCCAAGTCCAGAATTAACCAAACTTTGAAAAGAGCTGCTACTTAAAAAATGTGCTGTGGATAACTGTCACTTCTCTACTGTTAGAGAGTACAAACTGGGGTGTAAAGAACATTTGAGGTATTTGTAATAAAACTATGAAAAGGGTCATACAGTGTCAAATAAAGTGCAAAATATAATGCTATTGATTCCAGACAGATTATCTGCAATTATTGCTCGAATGCA
>JAFLJL010001161.1:45000-60000 GCA_018398815.1 Conus ventricosus | reverse complement strand
TCTTCCTTGCGCTGAACCCCTAAACGATCAGAAGCGATCAAAGCCTAAGTGAATTTTATCGTTTGTTTATTATATTCGTATATAATATCACCAGACAAACCTAAGAGGTTCGAAACGCTCTGTTTTGTCTTGTGACAGGGGCGTTGTCCACGGTTCCACTGGCGGTTTCCTAACATTTATTTAAGATTTGTTTAGATTCACGCCTGCAGTCGTCTCCGCTTGCACTAGATCTCTTTCCTACATGTCCCACCCCAAATAAGACCCTCTTTCTAACAGGTCCACCTCCAAAAAAAGAACCTCTTTCTATACAGTCCCACCCCAAATAAACTCTTCTCAAGGTGTACACACATAAAGAACCTCTTTACTAAAAGTGTACCCCAAATAAAGAACCTCTTTCAAAAGGTGTACCCTGTCACGACCGGACCCTTGGAGGTCTGCCTTACTTCGGTCTAGATTGGGAGTGAAGGGGATGACTGACCTCACTCGCCCAAGCCAGAGACCCACAAGAAAGATTCAATACAAAACAAACCATTATTCACACAACACACACACATAGTCTCAAATAACATTTAACACACTACAACAAGCACAATCCACAATTAGCTCTTCAACACATACAACATACACATAGTCACAAACAATCATTTCAAGCACACAACATAACCATAATCATAAATAACATTTCCAACACAAATTCCTTTCCGTCTTCATTGGTTCCCCCACACCCTCTGTCTCATCCAATCCTCTGAAGTACCGTGTCGACACAGTATGCCCCAAACTGGTCTGTTCCCGAACAGAGTCCTTTCATGCCGAAACCCCCGACACACACACACACCCAAATTGCACGACACAGACTAACCACGCCTCACATGTGCTGCGGAGGTCCGTGGACCATGGAGAACGCCTCCCGAGGGACAGGCGTGTCGCCAGAAGTCCCGGACAGGGGTTAGGACCATCCACAAGACCACGTGCTCCTCACACTGCCGCGCCCCAACAGAGCAAGCTCGGGTGAAGCCCCCGAGGAGAGACACCGGAACTGAAGGAAAGAAGTACCCGTGGTCGAGGCTATGTCGCTAGGTCCCGGACAGGGTTAGGACCATCCAGCAAGGTCCACGTACTGCACAACACTTGCGTGGCCCCCAACCGCGTAAGCCCGGGTGACGCCCCCGGAGGAGAGAAAACGGAACTGGAAGGAAAGAAGAAAGGTACTGGAACCCCCGCAGTCCAGAACGGTCGACTTGAAGCTTCTGCTAACAGCTACTTGCATGGTGGGCGAGGGGAGGCGTTGTGCTGAATACATATTAAACACCAGCTCTACACAGACCCGAGCATAACACAGTAAACAAACCAAATAGAATTTCGCAAAGGGACCTCCTCACACGAAGCAGTAAGAGATTACATAACAGCTAAACAAATAACAACAATTTATATCTTCATCCTTCCCTCACTCACGATCAACATTTTCCCTTCTTAGAACTGAACTAATACAGCAATCATTGCTTTATAGCTGCCTCCTCATCGCAATAATCATAATATCAATGGCACACGATTTTTCCCAACATTTTAATATATCCTTTCAAAAATAACAATTCTCCACCACGCATCCAAAACGATCTAATCATGCGTACGCACAGCTCGCAAACAAAAAACCTCGTTCCCCTTGCACACACAGAACGGTGGCCGAAGAATAAGAGACCGGCGATTGTACAGGTCGGACGAGCGAGACCAAGCAATTTCCCCAACCCTATAATCACCAGTTCTCCCCCTATCCCCACCGACCCCCCCTAACCGATACACCAGAGCATAAAAAGGAGAAAGACTTTTGATATAATTTTGACAGGCCAGGTTTAAAGATAGAATAAACCAGAAAAAGTGGTCTCGAAACAATATTTCTTTTATGATTTTGAAAAACCAAAACAAATTGCGCAAAAAGAGAAGTATTAGGCTGGCTAACAATAAAAAAAAACAAACAAACCACGAAACTGAAGCTTACCAGCTACCCGGTGTGACCCAAAAGTGGCGGGTTCAAGCGACTCTCAGCTCTCCTCCAGACGAAGGACCAGCAGAGCAGATCGGAAAGAGATGACGTGATGTCCCTCCCCCCTACAAGGCCTACTGAAGTCATGAAGGTACCCTGACCGTACCATCGACGAATTGGTAAAAACCAAAACCGTAGCAGGCCGTCTCCAGGGACATCTTCCGCACGAGTGAAGATAAAACCGCCTAACCCATTGGAAGCCAACATGCCACCCCTACTCACAGAGTGAGAATACCTCAAGCCTAAAGGGAATGCGGCACGTGGCGGCAGGTAAAAAGACAAGGTGAGAAGGCCGATAGAGACAGCCAGTTCAATCGAAAACGGCACCACCACGCCGTGAACCTGCAGGATAATTGCACGGCATGGAATTAGATAGAGATGAGAAGAGAAAGAAAGCACACTTAACCTGAGCGAACTGACATTAAGCCAAAACAACACAAGCCACATAAGGACGGAAACCGACAACAACAAACAACACAATAAATAAATAATAATTCCACCACCCTAATGATGGCAACAATCGTCATAGGCCTCGGGACAAAACTCGTGACAACCCCAAAAAAACCTCTTTCTAAAGGTGGACCCCACAAAAAACCTCCTTCCTGAAAATGTACCCCAAAATTAAAGAACCTCTTTCTACGTCTGCCCCAAATATAGAACCTCTTTCTACGTCTTGGCCTCAAATAAAGAACCTCTTTCTATGGTCTGCCCCAAATAACGAACCTCTTTCTAGGTCTGCCACAAATAAAAGAACGCTTTTCTACGGGTCTGCCCCCCAAATAAAGAACCTCTTTTCTACGGGTCTGCCCCAAATAAAGAACCTCATCTATGGTCTGCCCCAAATAAAAGAACCTCTTTGCTACGGGTCTGCTGCCCATATAAAGAACCTCTTTCTACGGGCCTGCCCCAAATAAAGAACCTCTTTCTACATGTTGTGCCTCAAATAAAGAACCACTTTTCATACGGATCAGTTTTCTTAAGAGTTAGCACTAATCACTTCAGAGATAGGACGTTTCATGGAACCATCACTGTCGTCATTAGAGACAATTCATACGATTATTCCCACTGTTAACATCTATACTTACAAACATTGAAGTGTTGGAGCACTTGTCCATAGTGATAATCATTCCCTGCTTGATTTCCCATTGAATGGGTTTTGTAAGAATGCAGTTTTCGACAGCGTAGATAATGTCTTAAACACACACACACACACACACACCTACACACACACACACACCACACACACACACACAGACAAGAAAAAAGATCGTGTCCAAATCTTGCACGAAAAGTGCCCGCCCCGGTGGAAAAATAACAAACACAACGTCACAGCTGCGTACCCCTACTCAGAAACTGATCTCAAGGCGGATAGAATTAGACCACCAAATGTTGATGACAACCAGCCATTCCGCTCACGTGTTCCTGCCCTGATTAAGGTGGAGGGGGGGGGGGAGGCCTCCCCCCCCCCCCTTTCCCCTCCTTAATATGCTCTCCTTTGAATATCACAAATCAGGCCTCTTCATGCTAGCTCTCATAGTGACCTCAGTTTCGATCCCCTCCCCCCCACCCCCCTTCATGATTATTCCCCATGTGGGTTCTTCGGGTTCGACCGGTATCGCAATAGTGGGGGGGGGGGGGGGGGGGAGAGCTGTCGTATTGGAAACGGACGTGGTGCGCCCTCCAGTAAGGTGTTGAGCGAGAGCTAGCTCACATCACCGCGGGCCCCGCGATTAAGCAGTTTATTGCCGTCCGTATGGAGGATGGTACATAGTGTTCTGACACAGGCAACCTGCTGACCACCTGGAGTGGAGGTCGCAGCAGTGCAGTGTCTTCCACTGGTGGGCCTGCCGTCATGACGCTGGACACTGACTGCTCCCAGTGGATTGCCGTGCAGGGGCTGTGGCGTGGGACAGGCCAGGTGTGGCTGTGGACGGGCTCGGGATTAGCGAACGTGGATTACAGTGCCATTGAAGTACTCCGAGGAATAGACAACAAAAATCAATCAATCAATAAATGAATGATACAAAAACCAAAATCCAATGATATATAAATGGATAGAATAATCAATAATTATAACTAAATAAATGAAATAAATAGAAAAAATAATGAATAGATAAATAAATGAAATACCAATTAATAAAAATGAAAACAATGAATTAAGTTAAGATACAGTAATGAAAATAAAATATTCAATAAAACAAAACTGAACTAAGTAAATAAGAAAAAAAAAATCCAATAGTGCACTACAAGAAAGAAAAAACCCGCATCATAACAAAAAAAAAAAAAAATCCGGTGAAAAATAACACCAGCTGAATAACAATGTCTGCCCCGCGTCTGACAAGGTTACCTCCAACTACCAATCCGTCAGAATATAACGACCTACAACAACCACAACAGAAGAAGAAGAACAACAACAAACCAATAACCACAACAACAACAACCTGGCATGTCATAAATTGTAACAAGAAAAAGATTATTTTTCTGTTGTTATTTCCTTCTTTCTTTCTTTTTACTTCTTTCTTTTTCTTCTTCTTTCTTTGGCTTTCTTTCTTATCTATCATTCCTTTTTTTCTTTTTCTTTTTTTTTCTTTGGCTCGAACAAAACCAGACGACCCCGGTGAAAAGTCAAGAAAATAAAGGACAACACTGATCAACACACAAAACCAAACAAAACAAAAAACCGCGTAGTAAAAGGCGGAAAACAAAAAAAAGTCAGAGAAAAGGGATATAACTGTATACAGAATTTCACGAATGGAGCTTGTGATTTATATATGGTAAACCCGTCCCCGGCATTCTATCAACTGAGTCATAAACAGGGTCCCGCCCTCATTACTATCAATAATACGACTTGGAGAGACAGGAACACTGGCCTGGGGGTGGGAGAGACTGAACACTGGCAGGAGGTGGGGAGATACAGGACACTGGCAGTGGTGGGGAGTGGAAAGTCATGGGAAAACACTGCGGAGGAAAAGTTTATCAAGGGAAGGAATTGTGTCCGAGCGAGAAGTCCTGGCGTATAGCAGCAATCATTCCCTTATTAAGGATATACGATGGCCAATCCAAAAATGTCACGCACGGGGGTTCTTTCCCATCGCCTCATTCACGGCACGCTTACCATCACATACATGCACAAACACGACCACACGCACGTTAATTCTGTGCTGGGGCGCGCGCATGCAAACACACACACACATGACGCGCAAAATACACACCTGCAAAAATACACACACACACACACACACGCACGCACGCACGCACGCACGCACGCACACACACACGCAACGCACACACACACACACACACACACACACAACACACACACAAACGCACGCACGCACGCACGCACGCACGCACGCACACTCACGCACTGCACGCACCACGCACGCACGCACACACACACACACACACCCATACACACACAAACCATACACACACATAACACGCACCCTCCTCGCACCCACCCCCACTTCTCCCTAGCATGCAACTTACTGCATCATATCCGAGCTTAGGAATCAAAACGGAGTGACTGAGGCGAAAATGAAGCCAATGTAGAAAGAGAGAGGGTTTGCTACCGCCCAGGAACAGACAAACAGAGGGCAGGACAAGAACACAATTCATTTCGCCCTCTTGGACTTCTTCAGCAAAAACAAATAACCTTCCAGACATGAAAACGAGAACGACAAAAACCACTTATCTTCCCATGAAAAACAATCCACGACATAACCAAGTACCCCCGTACAGAATAGCGCTGAAAGAAGAGCGTGGCCGCGTGACGTCAGTTCACACAAGTGGAAGGAAGTTGCACACACGATAACTCCCGTAATGGACTGACTCGCTTTAAAGATGTCCACTCCAGGTTAGAAAATTACGGTATTTTTAATCAGTCAACTGTACTAGAAAAGTATATGTAAGTTAATACAAAGTCCAATTATTCAACATACAGTCTGGATTGGAAATCTTTCAGAGAAAGATCGCAAAAGCTCGCCAGAATTGTCAAATCAGGAAACTAAGGTTAAAGGGAAAAAAAGCAATCTGTTCTCAGAGAAGTCTAAACAGTTTAACTTAATCAGAAATCGTGAAATATACCTCTGATCCCACACATTACCCACCCACTGCACTTTATAACCTTTCCACCCCCCAAGGGAACGCAACAGAATGCCCCAAGGCCCAGAAGAATGTCTTCAAGAATAGTCACTTAAAACTCTAAAGCCCTGATTGACTGTATGTTCACTCATACATGAACAATTCTGTTTGCATATTATGCTTTACTGTGACTAAGACCTGTGTGTGTGTGTGTGTGTGTGTGTGTGTGTGTGTGTGGTGTGTTTGTGTGTGAGTGTGGTGTTTTAATTTGGGCGTTTTGTGCGGTGATTTTTGTATTTTTTATGTATTGTTTTTATAATCTATGTTATGCTTAATGTCTTATGGATTAATTGTTTTATTTCTATGTTGAAATGCGCGCCGGCCGCGCGCGTGTGTGTGTATGGGGGGGGGTGTGCAATTTTGTGTGTGTGTGTGTTGGGGGGGGGGGGGCTGTTGATGTATAAATAAATACATATACTAACACAGGCTTTTATTACCGATTCACAATGTCATTTTGAATGTCTTATTCCTTGTAAAATGATGTGAGCAGAAGAAAAATTTCCGATGACAATAAAGTGTGATATGAATTTGAACTGTATTGAATTTGGTAACATTAACTAGCTGGTTTGACCTAGAAACTTCACGATAATCGCGAACATTCCTAGACAAAAAAAACGAAGGAGTTTACCGTTCAAACCGTACACAATCACTATACCTTAAAAAAAAAAAACAACAAAAAACAGACCATATTCCGAAAAAGCTACTTTTTCTTTTCTTTTTTCTTTCCGATCTTCTGTGTCACCTCAAAGGCATTGCATTCACGCGCTCATTCCGACCCCCCCCTCCCCCTCCTCCACACTACACACCCCCCCCCCCCCCTCCCCCCCGTCCTACAGCCACATCCCGCCCGCCCAGCCCCGCAAGCCACAAGAGCATCCAATTCAAGTCGTCAAGAGGTCAACCACCGGAGCAACACGCACGTTTCCTGCCTCGGCTTCACTTCGGTGTGTTCAGTGCGCCCTGTTTTGATCCACCACATAAAACACAGCACACTGCTCAGCCCCCATTGCTGACGACGACAATAGTGGCTAGTTGCACAGCCGTGTGCGGAGCACTCCCTCAAAGGAGGTAGTGGTTCGTCCAATCGTTTGGGGGATTCCTGCGCTCTGTCGACAGTGCGGGGTCAGGTCAAACACGTTTGTTATCAGCTAGACGATGTCCATTGTATCAATACAGCATACAGACTCGCATGGTGCGTGAGATTTGAAGGGAGAAGAGAAAAGGAAAGGGAGAAAAAAGGACCGCTTTAACCAATTTCAAAAAACAAAGCCAAAAAGAAAAAAAGAAAAGTAAAAAATAAAAGAAAAAAACTAAAGTGGAGGGAAAAAAAAAAAAAAAAAAAAAAAACCACGTTTGTTGCCTTCCGACTCAGGCTCTTTTCTTTTCTGTTCTTTAACAGATATGCACAAGCACGGTCACAAGCCCCATACTGTGGAAGCATCATCAAAGGAGATCCATGTGTTATTGTTGAAAATTGTCGGAACTGATATACCGAGAAATGTTCTAATCTTTCTTTTAGGAGAAAAAGTTTTTATCCAGAAAATGTTGCACAGATAATCAATAAGGGCCTCCACTGCCGCCGGTTGTGTTCAGCTAGTACAAAAAGTCTAGTTCTCTGATCTGATCAATATGGACGCCCCCTTGACAGATAAACTAAGCATTTTTTTTGTTGTTTTTTTTGTCGAGAAGATACACTAATACACCTAGTTGGTGTGTGTGGTGTGTGTGTGGTGTGTGTGTGTGTGTGTGTGAGTGTGTATACGTGGCTGCGTGCGGCGTCGTGCGTGCTGCGCGCGTGTGTGTTGTGTGTGTGTGTGTGTGTGAGTGTATGTTTGTGTGTAGTGTGTGTGCGTGCGTGCGTGCGTGCGTGCGTGCGTGCGTGCGTGCGTGCGGCGTGCGAGGCGTGCGTAAGTGTGTTTTTGTATTCACTCAAGCACTGCATCATTTTCAAGCCAGCTGACTTTTCTTCCCGAGAGACTTTTTGCTGTAACACAATCATTGATTCATGGAGACCCTTGAGCACGCAGCTTTCCCCTGCTCCTGATGGACTGAAGGCTCTGTTCTTGCTGTCACTCCCACCTTGATGCCCGGGTGTGGCTCACTTTTTCACCGAAGAAAAATCACAATCTTTCAAATACCTGACCTTCCGCTAAGCTTACGTCACATTTCAGGTCTTGCACTCACCCTGACCCGTACATTTGCGTCACGCAAAGCCCAAAAATAAAACAGCACCTCAATTAGAAGTTTATGCTAAGAATAAAAAAGAATTACAAAAAAAAAGAAACAGTAAAACGCCGGGAAAAAGTGAGGAAAGCGAAAGGGGAAAGAGCAGACCACGCTGCCCTTGCAATTCTTCTCCTTTCATTCCACCTAACCCCTCCACCCTCATTTCTCCCCTCACCTCGTCCATTTCCCCTCCTCCTCCCCTCCCCCCCCCCACTCACCTCCCCCCCCTCCCCACCCCCCCCCCCCCCGTTTTTTTTTGAGCTCACGGTTGGCTCAAACGTGACTGGCTCTTATAAGGTGAAGTACCCTTTTCCTTTCACACACACACACACAGAGACGCACACACACTCACCACACAGAGGAAAGTTCTACATGTATTAACGGGAAGCCAAGGGCTATTTCAGTGTTTTTCGTCGTTTTTCCGTATTTTTTCTTTCTTCTTTTCTTTCTTTCTTCTGTCCAATTCCCTACCCCACACCCTTCTGTCCTGAATGCTTCTCCCGGTCTTGCTGATAAAGAGGATGAAATATCAGCCGCAAAAAACTGTCAACAATCACTGTGGGCAATACAAAGGGGGTAGGTCGTAAAGGGTACACCGGTACTGATGAGAGAGAGAGAGAGAAGAGAAGCGCCGAATTCAGATGGTTTATACGTATATAAATGCCACTGCCCTCATGAAGGGGCGCAAGGAGATCATACCAACACCATCAAATACAAACAACACTAGAAGCCGACTGGATGACTATTCCTCATCGAAGTCGATGACTGCTCTAAACAGGAACTGCATTGAACAAGTAAACTGGGACATTAGCAAAATACTTTATTTTACAAATGCAAGATAAATAAGATCAAACCAAATGTAATACACTTTCTGAAAGATGAAACACAATTATGATATTGAGAAATACACCTTTTCAAAAGAATAAAGCATAGCAGATTTCTTTAAAAAGTGGTACCCTTCTCAATGTATTCTTGATGATGTACAGTGATGGATAATTATGAATGAATGAATGCTTGTAACAAATAGTTCACTCTGAGCTGCTTAGTGCAATTTTTCATGATGCATTTTTTAAGGCTTATCTCATTCTGTACAATAATGTAATGTGTTGTGGTGTGTGATTGGTATGAGCGTGTGTATGTTCATAAAATTAATAACAAGTATGTTCATGTGTGACTATGTGTAAGTGTTACTTTATAAATATCTATTTGTCCCTTTTCCAACAGTGAAAGAATTATTCATGTATCAATCAGTTAATGTACGTATGAAAGTCTCTGCGCACTGTCCTCTTTCAGCTCAAATCGTACCTCCACTGTTACTTGAAATAAAATTATTTATAAACTAAAAAAAAAAGTAAACTGGGACATTTCATACTATGCATTTCATCAGAGATGCCATTAGTAGGCCTTAACCGCAAATGAACAGGATCCTTGGAAAGACTTGAGTCGGTATATGAATACAGTCGCTCTTTGACTAGACGATTCACACAGAATAAAAGAAACAGAAGTTCGTCTTCCTTTCCATTTCTGCATGATGGCAAAGTCAGATCCACATCACATTGCTGTGACGGTACCGCTGTCAGCTATTTCCTGATAGATTCCAGACTAAGTTTGGTCATTGTCAACTTCAAAGTTGTTACCTAAATCCGTTTGCAGTAAAGTTGACCGATTGTGGTAAGATCGAACAAAATGTCCGATACATGGTAAATCGATACAGTGTTTTTGTAGATGTTTGTTTGTGTTTTGTTTTTTTAAAGTGAGAGAGAGAGAGAGAGAGAGAGAAGAGAGAGAGAGACAGAGACAGAGAGAGAGAGAGAGAGAGAGAGAAGGGAATTGTACATATTTCTGTATATTCCAGTCCTGTTTTTGTAATATTTTATCTTAGTAAGAGAGAGAGAGAGAGAGAGGAGAGAGAGGAAGAGAGATAGAGAGACGAGAGACAGACAGACAACAGACAGACAGAGAGACAGACAGACAAACACACACACAAACAACACACAAAGAAGGAAGAAAGCAGCCACAAGCACTCCGCATTGGGAGATAAGGTGTTCATATTTCTCATTGTCAGAGGTCACAGACATCAGCAACGCACAGCCTGTTGTAAGTGATATTATTGTGTGTCCATACTTATCTTGTCAGCTTGTTATATACGTCAGCTGATAATGTTGTCTTGAGCGCTTCAGTCTCTCTGTCTGTCTGTCCGTCTGTGTGTCTGTCTCATCCTTCCTCTCTCTCTCCCCTCCTGTCCACCCTGGTCCCCCCCGCTCCTCTGCCCCCCCCCCCCCCCCCCTGTGTGTGTGTGTGTGTGTGTGTTGTGTGTGTTGTTTGTGTGTGTGTGTGTGCCGTGCATGTGTGTGTTGCCGGCATGCGCGCCTATGTGTTGTGCGCGTCCGTCTCCCCTATGTATATGTGTGTACATTAATTATCATTACATACCCGCCATTTATGCCCGGTTTGCCATAAAAAAGCCGACTTGCTAATTGAAAACAAATAATTAAGAGTATTTACATAAGCCTATCCTCGGCTATAGACCGATCTCTAAAGCGCTGTCCAATCCACACTCGTTCACTATAACGGGCTGCCTACCAGGGTAGTGCCGACTGAAGACTGCCACAGGTCTTCATTCCAGTCGATTCCCCGTTCCGTCAATATCGTCCACTCAGTTTTTCATCCTTCATTCGTTCGATTTTTCAACGATCTGCTGTTGTGTATCGTGTCATTCATACCAACGGACCAAACTGCCTTCACCTTATGGGGTTTTACAATGTGTGCAAGATGATATGCGTGCGTTCACACACGATACCTCTTTACAGTCTCATATTCGAAGGACTTTGGGGAAATGGAGTCCAGAACCAATGTTTAACCCGAGGTAAAAATACCCCTGAACCGAAACAGCCGGCAGAGATTTGAACCCCAACCTCAGCTCACCGAGATTATGAGTCCGACGCTCTACCAACAGAGCTATTCAGCCCCCCCCCCCACACACACAAGCACACACACGCACACGACCCACTACACACACACTTAACACACACACACATCACACACACACACACACACACACACACACATACACACATGGAAAAACACACCCGAGCCAGCGTGTTTCTACAAAACCCAACTCTAATGAACTGGAACACCTAACACAAAATAATTAAACCCCCCCCCCCCCCCCCTACACACACACGCACGCAAGCGCACACACGAGCATAGCACTGTGTACATATCAGTCTGTCCTATCTATCTATAGTTGTAAGGTATTAAGTAGAGAGAGAGAGAGGAGAGAGAGAAGTAGAGAGAGAGAGAGAGAAGAGAGGAGAGAGAGAGAGAGATGAGAGATAGAGAGAGACGGACAGACAGACAAAATACAGACAGAAAGACCGATAGAACAACCCAACCTAAAATACCCACACGACAACAAATGAACAAAGAAAGGGCGAAAATCAACGGAAGAAATGTCTCCCCAAGTCGCCAACCAGCCAAGTCGACCACAGTCCGGTGACCCCCACAAAGCATCAGCAACACTTCCGCTTGTCGCCACACAATGGCGGGAGGGACTGGGGGGGTGGGACGGGCAAGGAGGGTGGGGGAATGGGCGGGGGGGTGGGGGGGGTAGGGTGTGTGATGTTTGAGGGTAGGACAGCGGAGGAAGGAAGGGGGTGGTGGGGGGGGGGTGGGGGGGGGGGGGGGGGGGGGGGGGGGGGGGGGGGGGGGGGGGGTGGGGGGGGGGGGGGGGGGGGGGGGGGGGGGTGGGGGGGGGGGGGGGGGGGGTGGGGGGTGGGGGGGGGGGGGGGGGGGGGGGGGGGGGGGGGGGGGGGGGGGGGAGGGGTGGGGGTGGTTGGGGGGGGGGGGGGGGGGGGGGGGGGGGGTGGGGGGGGGGGGGCGGTGGAGTAACAAAAAAGGAGGAGGGAAGAAGTAGAAACTGGGTACAAAACCAAACCACAGCGAACATGCGTCACGACAACATGCCAGCTTGATAGACTGCAATACGCGTTGAACCCTTCTTACATACGACACACACACGAGCCCAACAGGCGTTTCATAGGCGCAAAAGTGAAGTAAGCGATTTCTTGGCCGCCTCATGCGCGCGAGTGCTCCAGATGACGACGAGCGTTTGAAGAGTATGAACAGCCACATCCCACAATTAGGCTTTGGCACTAAAACGCTGGATAATCCATTTCAGCGTTTTGAGCCTACCCTAACTTTGAGCCCGAATTTCATGTTTATGGCAAAACATCTATGTCCTCTTTTTCTTCTTATTCCCCATGTACATTCTACGGGTTGTAGCGAGTGTGTGTGTGAGTGTAGTGTGTGTGTGTGTGTGTGTGCGTGGTGCGTGCGTGCGTGCGTGCGTGCGTGCGTGCGAGCGTGCGTGCGTGTGTGTAGTTTCCCTCTCCATCTCTCCCACTATTTTTCTTCCCCTTGCTCCCCACACTCCACGCCCCCCCCCCCACCCCCCCCCCCCCGCCCCCCACACATGTCCAACCAGCGCCTAATTTGAGAAGATAAGAGACTGCTCGTATCTCATCTTTCATTGTCCTGCTGCTGTATATCCTGCCCAGAAGACGACCCAAGAGGTCGAAACGCGGCGTGTTATGTCCTTTAGTTGTTTGTCTCTGTTGTCCGTGGGAATGATATGAATTATTATTGTCTATTTCACTTTGTTTTCATTTCCGCCTGCGGTCACCTCACTGGAAAACTGCGACATATGTCAGAATGCGAATTCACCGAATTCTGTATCAACTCCTTGCCATAACCGGTAATAGAAGTACTTGGATTGACACGTGATTTCGGTGGCCATCACCCGCGGCAAGACATCTAGTAATTTTGCAATAAAGAAAACGCAGCTCCGTGACAGGCCAGGTTTAGTACTGAAATAATCATGTGTTCAAAGCAGTGCAACTTTTCCCTAACTTTTTTTTCCCTCCCAAACCTTCTCTCTCTCTCTCCATCCTCTACTCATCTCTCTCTCTCTCTCTCTACCATCATCTTCACAAATTTTCTTTACTCTCTCACCTCTCTCTCTCTCTCTCTCTCAACTCTATTCTCTCTCCTCTCATCTCCTCTCTGCAACTCTTCGTCTCTTACCATCCTCTTCACAAAATTTCTTTACTTTTTTTTTTTTAGCCCTTTCTTCCTGTGCACAATTTCCCATAATTATCTCTAGCCATCCAACTTTTCCTCCTATTAAAAAAAATACTTTTCTGTACTCTGTGTGTGTGTGTGGTGTGGTTTTGGTGTGTGTGTGTGTGTGTGTGTGTGGCGTGCGCGCGCGTTTGTGTGTGGTGTGTGTTTGTGTGTGTGTGTGTGTGTTGTGTGTGTGTGTTGTGTTGTGTGTGTGCGAGCTGCGTGCGTGCGAGCGTGTGTGCGTGGCGTGCCGTGCGTGCGCGTGTATGGTGTTTAGGGTGGCGTGAGGGTGTGTAATGCGCGTGTGAGTGCGTGCGTGCGTGCGTGCGTGCGTGCGCGCGAGTGTGTGTGTGCGTGCGTGCGTTCGAGCGTGTGTGTTTGTGTGTGTGTGTGTGTGTGTTGTGTGTGTGTGTGTGTGTGTGGGTGTGGTGTGTTGTGTGGCGCGCCGCTGATGTGTTGTGTGTTGTGTGATTGTGAGTCAGTGTGTGCTCCCCCTTTTCCTTTCTTTCTCTTTGCTTCTTTTTCAGACACAACTATTCCCGATCTTTCACCCTACTTTCTTTCTACTCTACATTTTCCCTTGCACTTACCACTACTTCATAAGATTCCTACTTTTTCTCCATCTACAGCTTTTCCTTTCCATTTTTTTTCCCGATCCGCTACCTTCCTTCAATCTATTCTTTCTTCTTCTTATCTCTCTTATTTTTTCCTACTACCTATTTGAGGTTTGTCTTTCCTTTCCACCCTTCTTGTAATCTCTGGCTGTATTCATTCTTTGTTTTAATTTTACTCTTACCTTTCACTACTTCCCCCCCCCCCCCCCCCCAATACCATTTCGTATTCTTTCACACCATTTTCACACCTTCTCCTACAAGTTCTTCTTTTCTCCTCTTCAAACTGTCTTCCCTGCCGCTCTGACTTCTCAGCTTTCTGTTCGCTGTATCACAACTCCGAATCCTACGTCAAAGCCCCCCACCCACCACGGCCAACCCTCGCCCTCTTGCAGATTACGGAGAAAGCACTTTTGAACGAACGATGTCACTCCTTAATGGGAGGAGATAGTGCAGACTGGACAATCAATAAATGCAGTAAATTGGGAGGGGGAGGGGAGGACAGCGTGAGGGATACAGTTTTTCTTTTTTTTTTAAATTGAAGTTTGTATAGCAGCTGCGTGGTACATCAACTCATAAGAGATACAGTAAGGGGGGGGGGGGCGCCGGACTCGAGTCTTGGTGATCCGAGGTTTGGTTCGAATCTCCGCCGGCCGTTTTCCTTACAGAGGTATTATTCCCTTCGTATTTAAAACATTATTCTGGCATCCATTTCCCATGACAGGCCTTCGACATGAGACTATAAACCGAGGTTCCTTGTGTGAACCACGCATAACATCTTGCAACACACTAATATCCCATCACCAACTTTTCGGAAGATAATGCCAGTTTGGCCGTTTAGAATGGATGACACGTTAC
>JAFLJL010001161.1:37500-40000 GCA_018398815.1 Conus ventricosus | reverse complement strand
GAGGAATTGGAGACGTAATCGAACGCTTACCTATATCTTTAGTTTTCAGATGTAATCTACTGTGAATATCTGAAGTATAAGTGGCTATTGTTGTCAAAGATTTTATGGTCCTTGCTCTATTTGGAAACTGAAGATCTGATCTAAGTACACTTTCATTCACGTTGACATTTTCAACAGCACTGCTTCTTATAATGTACTTAGCTGAAGACAGTTCTCAATAATTGTTAAAGGTAGAACACCAACCTCCCCATACGTAGCAATAGTCGGAGTGTGGACAGGAACTCCCAAAGTTAATTTATATGTCTTAGAGTCAATACTTTGTAATTTCTTCATAAGGTATTTAGGAGCAGAAAAATAAACTTCTTGGCCGTAAGTCAGCTTTGATCTAACCAAAGATGTTGCGCAAGAAGAGTCAAGCTTTTTGTTTCTTTACCCCAATTTTGTCTGCTTATAAGTTTAAGCAAATTTAAGCTTTTTTGAGCTTTTGATAGACAATTTTCCAATGTGAAATTTCCATGATAATTCCGATGTAAAATAGACACCTAAGAATTTTGTGATGTCTTTGAATTGTAGCTCAGCTCCGTCGATAAAGAAACTAGGTAATCTTCTGGGAGGTCACCAGCACTAAATACTATCATGTGAGTTTTTTCAACAGATAAAGATAAACCATTCTCTGTCAAGAAGGCACTTATCTTATCTAATTCAGACTGATAACAGATTTGAATTTGTTTCAGTTTTCTGTTTGAGATATACTTCAATTTTGCGTCCAACCAAATACAAATGTCATCAGCATATTGAACATTCTTTAATATCTTCTTAGAACGAAGCGTGTGTGTTAAGTTGTGTTGTGTTTTGGTGTGTGTGTGTGTGTGTGTGTGTGTGTGTGTGTGTGTGTGTGTGTGTGTGTGTGTGTGTGTGTGTGTGTGTGTGAAGTGAGGAGGAGGAGGGAGGAGAGAGAGAGAGGAGGGGGGGCGGATGGAGACAGACAGACAGAGACAGAGAGAGAAAGAGACAGAGAGACAATGGGACAGAGAGTGAGGGTGCACGCAGACCCAAGAATGTGATTTGAAAAGGGCAGTGAGGACAATTATGCACAAGCATGGTCACTGTTTTTTTCTTTTTCCTTTCCTTTTCTTGTTTTTAAATTATTCAGCCTTTTCGACAAAGGGGAAAACAAGAGAGAGAGAGAGAGAGAAGAGAGAGAGAGAGAGAGAGAAGAGAGAGAGAGAGAGAGAGAGAGAGAGCATGCGTGCGTGTGTATATGTGAGAGAGAGAGAGGGTGGAGAGAGAGCAGAGAACAGACAGAGGAGGGAGGGAGAGAGGGGGGAGATGGGAGCGGGTGACACTTAGAAGAACGAGCACTTATTGTAAAACGACGACACATGATCACTGCTGTGGTCTTCTCCTGTTTGTCTCCCTTCTTTGTTATTTGTTTGTTTGTTTGTTGTTGTTCTTTTAAATATTCAGCCCCCCATGGCAAAGTGAAGAGAAGAGAGAGAGAGAGAGAAGAGAGAGAGAGAGAGAGAGAGAGAGAGAGACGACAGACAGACAGACAGAGACCGACCCCGACCGACAGACAGAGAGACAGAAGGGGAAGAAAGGGAACTCCAAACGACACGGTCCTGATCTATTACCCCACGTGCCCCTCCGTCCTCTCCACCCACTCTCTGTCCACGTGACGAAGACAGAGCAGGCCGGCCAAGAGAGAGAGAGAGAGAGAGAGAGAGAGAGAGAGTGGAGGTGGTGGTGGGGGGGGGGGTGCGAATGGTGACCAGGAAAATAATACCTCAAATAATACGATGGCTTATGGTCTCGGCCCACTCGCCGTCGCGTCCGCCCAGGCTTCAGTGTCACCAGAGACGTGAAAAAGAAAATTTCCTTTACGTCTCTGGTGTCACTCGCTCTACAAACCACGAGGAACATCCGCAAAGAGTAGGTACTACTGGACAGCGACGTGAGAGCGCTATCGTCATAGAGAGGAGTGTTTCATCGTTGTTAGGGTCATTAGCCTCTCACTGTTACACACCTGCCTTCTTCACTGTTACACACCTGCTTCTCACGTCACACACCTGCCTTCTCTCACTGTACACACACCTGCCTTCTCTCACTGTTACACACCTGCCTTCTCTCACTGTCACACACACCTGCCTTCTCTCACTATTACACACCTGCCTTCTCTCACTGTCACACACCTGCCCTTCTCTCACTGTCACACACCTGCCTTCTCTCACTGTCACACACCTGCCTTCTCTCACTGTTACACACTGCCTTCTCTCACTGTCACACCCTGCCTTCTCTCACTGTACACACCTGCCTTCTCTCACTGTCACACACCTGCCTTCTCTCACTGTTAACACACCTGCCTTCCTCACTGTCACACACCTGCCTGCCCTCCTCCTCACTGTACACACCTGCCTTCTCTCACTGTTACACCACCTACCTTCTCTCACTGTTACAACACCTGCCTTCTCTCACTGTACACACCTGCCTTCTCTCACTG
>JAFLJL010001161.1:0-17500 GCA_018398815.1 Conus ventricosus | reverse complement strand
TAAACAACAGAAGTGAGAGATTCATTTAACACACTAGTGATATAATGGCAACAAAACATCCATGCATGCAGATAATAAAAGTAGATGGAAGAGGATCCAGTACACCTGTTTTGATACAGGTCTGTCGATGACTTCTTTGACAACGCAACTGTTCCACAGAGTTCAAAGTCAGTCAATGAAATTGCCGTGGAAAATGAGTTGTATGGAATATCAGGTTCAGTTACTGACTGAGCATCCAGACTTTCACCGGATAAGTCTAATTTTGTAGGTGAAAAAGTCACAAATTCTGTCGGAATGTCAGAGGGGACAGACAGATGAAGGATATAAGGGAGATGATTTTGTTTCTCCCATGGAGTGTATCAGATGACCTTAAACATGCTTGGTTGTTGTGCATGCAAACTATTTTCCCCGCATGTAGAAGGCCTGATTTTGCCTTTTGAACATTTCATTCACCAGGCATTACTAGCATTCGCAAAATTTGTTTGTGAATCTCGAGGTTTGTCTTTAGCACTGCCTTTCGGCCCTAAGTCTAAACAAGGTTAGCATCAGAACTTCAGGGCCAACTGCTGGGAACCAGGCGTGACGGGTGGACGGCTGGAAATCTTGCGTCTAAGTACTGGGGCATGGTGATATGGACATCTTGAAGTCGGCCATGGAATTCGCTCCGCAGACAGTGAAGGTACAGATTGGAAGGCCGAGGAAAGCAGGTCAGCTCGGAAGATGTCAGGTCCGATGGACAGCAATGTCCCTGGACTCGAAATAAGTCGGGTCACGGAGAAAACTGCAAAATAATCCCCCGACATATTTCCAAATAAGTCAGGACGACAGAGACTTGCAAAGTAAACCCCCCCCCCCCCCCCCCCCCCCCCCCCCCACCCCCCCCCCCCCCCCCCCCCCCCCCCCCCCCCCGACATATTTCAAAATAGTCGGTCATGTAGACAAACTTGCAAGTAACCCCCCCGAATATTTCAAATAAGTTCAGGTCACGACAGAAAAACTGGCAAAGTGACACCCCCCCCCCCCCACCCCCGACATATATTATAGTCCTCTATTTATAGATAAAAAGACGAAGATGGACAACAGAAGACCAACGTTTCAAACATCCAGCTCCTTTCCGAGTGAAAAATCAATCACCTTTTTTTTTTTTTTTATTGGTTAACTCCAATGCCAGATACACGTTGTCTTAGTCATGAAGGGCGAGCGAAGAAACTGGGGAAAAAATCTCTTCGGGTTATGCATGATCACCCCCTCCCCAAAGAAAGTAACGATTTCTTATTGGTAAGAAGAGTCGGCATTTTTCCCACTCGCCTTGTGTTATATCATAGTGAGGCAATTTCCAGCTTTCAATCGTGCTTGACGAATAATGGCGTGGAGTGCGTAGCCATTGTGGGACAGAAGAAAAGAGGAGCGGGGGCGGAGCGGGGTGGAGGGTGGGGGCGCGGAGGGGAAGGAAAGGTGAAAGACCGTGAGTCGGTTGGAGGAGGAGATGTGTAAGTGGAAGTGATGGAGGGGTTGGGAGAGGAGGCGCGAGACGTGGGACGGGGGGGGGGGGGGGGTTTCGTTCACTCATTTCTCATTTCGGTGTTTACTTTCGACTTGAGATGTGTGCAAACTCCCCCCAACTCTCTCTGTCTGTCTGTCTGTCTGTCAGTCGGTCGTTGGTCTCTCTCTCTCTCTCTCTCTCTCTCTCTCTCTCTCTCTCTCTCTCTCTCTCACCCTTCTGCCCCTCCCTTCCAAAAACCTTCGGAAAATGTGGGTTTTAACGGTGGGGTCTGTACAAAAGTACGTGCGTGCATACGCGGGGATATGTTCGCTTGGCGTGCACCGTACTTTTATACACACCCACCCACACACACACACACACACACACCATCCACACACCACACACCCACACACACCCCTCCCAACACACACACCCACCCACACCACACACAACCACCACACCCCCACACCCCCCCCCCCCCCCCCCACACACACCCACACAACACACCACACACCACACCACACACACTCACACACACACACACACATTCCCACCACACACACACACACCACACACACCACACACAACACACCCACACACACATACAACACAACCACACTCTCCTCTCTCTCCGTCTCCCCCCCCCCCCTCTCTCTCTCTCTCTCTCTCTATTCTCTCTCTCTCGTAGATAAAATCATCTGGTTTGACCTACCTAAAGACATGAAATATGTTTGTGCTTATGTGAACAAGAAGGTTCACCATTTTTACGTTGTTTGTGTTGTAACGCATTGTTAATTGGGAAGGATTGTCTCATCGACTGCATTGTGGACATTAGAGGATGTGTATATTGTGCTGTCAAGGGTGATTTAACAGCGGAACGTCGATATTTCGCGAACTTCATTTCCAGCGAGACTACATCACTTTACAAAAGCGCTTCCGTAAATGTTGGCAGACAATCACAAGACAGGGTTTTAAATCCTTACGGTAAATGTTTACTAGATTTATGTACTGCTTTAAATTTATGTATATTGAACGGTATGTGTGATGGTGCCTCCGGGGTTGCTGCACGTACATTTCCGACGTTGGGCAGTAGTGTTGTTGTTATTTCGTGATGTCATACGATTTGTTTTCAATTCTTTTTGTGTTTTTGTCGTATGTCTGTTTTGGAAAGAATTGACTCCGATCTATCCCTGTAAGGATGTCCTTGGGGTTACCAACACTCCGTTCCGAAAAAGGAAGTAGAAAGATATGCTTTAGAGAATGTAAATATCTATGTTCAAGACCACCCATCTTATTTTGCACGAAAACCCCCCTTTTCCATACAAACACGTCCTTCTCATGCAGTTTTACCCAAAATTTTTAACCACCTTTTTTCCCAAAAAAAATTAACATGCCAAACTGCCAAAAAATGACGTAATTAGTACTTTTAAAATGGGTTTCCGTGCAGAATAATATGGGTTTGATCGTGAACAAAGATATTTACATTCTCTCCAAGGGCAAAAAAAATCAAAGGGTTTACAGTGCGCCACTCTACTTCCAATGTATTAACCCCCGCAGGACTGAGTCCTCCTACTTTTCTAAATTTTTCTTCTACTTCTAACACTATTAACAAATCAGAACAAACAACTGACTCTCCATTTTGGTTAGTTATTTTTACATCTAATGAATTTATAGACCCCTCAACTAATTCTTTAAATTGACTATTTCCCTCAAACCCGTATAACTGATAATCGCAAAACCCTGCCTTAATTGATGGCAGTGCTCGTATAACTGTAGAGGGATAGCCCTTAAACAAATTAGTAGCTGTTTTTACTGTTGTAAATAAACATACAACATCGGGTGCGCGAGAAAATCGGCCGGTCTATTACCTAAATACTCATAAATGCCCAGTCTACAAGGCCGTGTGTGGCGAAGCTATATGTTTCACCACTATTATAAAAGCCCCGATTCGAGAAGGCTTCTAGGAAAAACCCTACTCCCTTTTTTCTTTAAGTTCTGGAAAATTCATAGTAATTATACGATTTGCCTCATTAATTTTTAACTTGATGCTAAATTTGCCAAACGCTAAATACTTCTCTTAAAGAGCAAAAGTTGTAATAACCATCGGGTATTTTTAAATGTTTTATAGTTTGCCTTGTCCGTCCTTAACATCCACCAGTTATTCTTATTTTTTTCAGATATGTTAATCCATTTTACTTTAAAACCCAATTTCTCTAAGGGCAACCTACAACTCCCACGCCTATTGTCAATTTCATGCGTTAAGAACACACGCTCGTTTTGCTTGGTTATATAGATGTACATCTTTTTATAACTATTTAAAAAACTAATTTAAAGAAATGGAACCTTTTAAATATAACGAAAGTGCTACTTACAATGTAGGAGCGTTTTATAACCCAAATCTTTGGACTTCAGCAATTTAACATTGCAGTAGATGAATCATACGGCTTCCAAGTTAGACTTGTAAATCCGCTAACTAGATATTTAAATCGCCAATAAAGAGTGACAGAGTGCCATTAGCATGGGCATCCGTCTATGACTTTTTACCAGAATCAGTTAAATTTTGCCATTTACTGCTCAACTACTGGCTGCGGTGTGCTCATATGCAAACCATTTAAACCACCCCAATCTTTTAGTAAGGTCAGTATATAACTTTCATGTTTATTACCAGTACAGACGAATACTAACTGAACTACAAGTAGTCCTCCCAAGCGACAGCGCGTTTAATCCATTCAACAGCCCAATGGCAATAATGCATATGAAAGAATTTGTAAGGAATTTAACATTGATGCTTCAACTGACTTTAGACAAAAGTTAGACCGCAATCATTAGTTAGGCACATTGTATTTGTGGGTGCAAAAAGAGAATATGCTTATGACTACTGGCCTGGCCACACCTCTTTTCAACCAAACAAACAAGTTCGATTAGGATCGATTGAACAAAAACATCCTAATTCTTGGGCAACATTTATCTTAGATGAAAGTGAAGGCTTAACAATGCCAGGCGTGCAAAGACTTAATGACTCCATAAGGACATACGTTTGGTGCCTATTAGGAGCACAAGCACAGGCCAAGTCTAGCATAGTTGATCAGTCTACAGGCTTTGATGCTAGAAAACAATTTCTAGCTAATTTAGAAGATGCTATTAACTCTGCTGTTGATTTGCCTGCCAGCATACAAAGGTATCAAGACGTTCTTGCACATGCTAGGTCAAAGGTTGACTTTGTTGTAGGCCATGGATTATACATGCTGCCCTCTGACCTTAGAGATGCAGATTGGCATGATACAGAATTATAACAATGAAATCCTCATAGCTGGAGACGACCAAAACTTAGGGCACAATCAAGGCTTAAACACAAGGCCCGCCCATCCATTTTAAAAAAAGTACTTAGCCCTGAAGAAACAGAAAGCGACCCACAGCCAGAAAGCGTTTCACAGCCAGAAAGCAGCCCAGAAAGCACGCCACCTGTTGATCTGCCTCGCACTGACAGTCATACCTAGCGAAAAGACAGCCCTCGTTGTATTTTTAACTTTTACTGGATTAGCCATACTTTATTTCACTAAAAAATTAATCCAGCAGCTAGCACTCTAACGTCCACAGATGGTCAGCCATATAACCAGCAACTTTGGCCTATAGTAGACAAAACCCAACTAACCAACACTACCTATTATGCCGGGCAGAGCATCAAGCGCTTTAGCTGCTAACTTCTTATTATAGGTTTGCTAGATGATGTAATTGTTTTCTAATCCAACTTTTACCAGGCTGAGGTGTTGGAGGAGCTACTGACCCTGTTGGCGCATGCTGGTTTAAAGCATAAACGAGTGTAGAGATAGCAAACCCAACAGCCGTTATATTATGCTAACTATTGTAATCCCTGTTCCCTAAACAGAGTCCTTATTCTTTCAGCTAGCGTAGTGTTTTCATAAAGTATTCTGTTTATAGTTTTCTTATTCTGCTTGTTTGTGATGCTAGCTGCGCTCTGTTAGTAGACAGCATTTCTAACCTGGCTGCCCTTTCTATCATTAAATCCTGTATTTTCTGCTGTATTATAACCTTTTCTTCTCGCCCTAAATTGTTATCATCTGCATCAGCCAGTTTATTTTTTTCTTCTTTTATCTCTCTATCTAGCTCACTAAGTTTTGCCAAATTGTTTTTAGTTCGCCCCTTATTGACTTTAGGCGATCATTAAGCCCCTAGGATTTCACGCATGGGCAATGGAGAATCGCCAATTGTTTCTAATGTTTTTCTGACTGTTTCCTCATTAAAACTCGTTTCAATTTCTGTTGCTGCATCATTTATTCTTAATCCTAAATCTTGAAGAGGGGGTCATTTCTATTTCAGATTGTGTTGGCAACTCTTGCCCCAAGTTCTGTAAAAGACTAACAGCCTCAGGCCTTAAATTTAAAATGTTTAATCGCCTTTGGTCAGCAACAGGGATCCTCTGTCTAATTGTGTTTAGTTTTAAAAACTTAGTTGGGTCTGGCTTTGTAGTAACTCTTACTAAATTTCCTCTGCTAGTTCTTATAAACATATGGTTGCTTTTATCAATCGTAAAATCAAAAGGGCTGGGGCCTTCTGGCGGCTTTAGTCCTAAGCTTATGTAGAATGAGTTAATTCTATTTGTTAATAGTTCTGCACGAGATACGCTAACTGAAGGGGGTGTTTCTGCTTCTTCTAATGAAGGGATTGAAGAACCTGCTTCTGCTCTTTCAAGTTCTTCGCGCATGAAGGAGCTAATTCTGTTTCATCTTCTTCAAGTGAAGGGCTCGGCAGATCTCTTCTTCTCAATAGGATCAATCGCGTCAAAATCTTCATCCATATTTTTTATTTATATTCTTTTTTGTTTTATAAAAAATGAATTCATACGGTTGTGACCTCAATCCATACAGAAAATGAGAAGGAGCCCCACAGCGTAAAAGGTATAAGGCAGACTGTAATTAGTGTACAACAGTTCAACCTGAACAAACTTTAATAGTTAAGTTCCCTGATCTTGGCGCTAACGATGTTATAATGCCAGGCACTGCTAAATATCATTCAAAATTAGATATTAAATCGACAGATCCTAACGCTACTGTTGTTGCTAATTTGGGCAGGGCAATCGTTAAACATATAGCAATTAGGCTGGAGGGTAGAGAAGTCTTTGTACTAAACGAGGCAGACATTTTTGCCCTCTATTCTGATCTATGGCTGCCTAAAAAAGAAAGAAAAGAGAAAGTTTATCAGGGAATACAAGACTCAAAACGGCCTCAAGCACAGGCTTTAAAGCGGAGGATGCAAAGATGATGTTAAAGATGAGGCAGTAGCAGAAGCATTTGGCAACAGATTCTGCATCCCTCTAGATTTTGAGTTGTTAAAGACGTATATGCCATATTACCAAGGTGCACTGAAAGAAAAACTTACTTATGAACTGACATTTAATTCTAGCGATTCTGTTGTTCTGTCTGAAGACCCTTTATCCAAATACACAGTTAGTGACATTTCTCTTGAGTTTGATGTTGTTACTAACCCTGAACTGACCAGAACAATCTTAAACCCAGTATAAAAGTAAAACAGTTATTTATTATGAAAGAGTTATACACGCCACTACAGAAAATAGAAACAAGCGAGACACTCTCTGGAACATACATCTTAATTGGTCTCTGAAGTCTTTAAAGGAATTTTGTTCTTATTTACTGAAGGAACAACTCCTTTTCAGAGAGAATCAGAAGCGTTTTATAATCCAAAAATTGAGAAGGTTGACTGTGTAATAAATGGCAAGTCTGATCAGTTGTATTCAGGCCGTGGGCTTTTACCTCACCAACACTTTGATGAAATAAGAAAGTTGTTCGCTGGAGGTAGGCAAAGGGATCCTACAGTTGATCGCGTATGTAAAAAACTTCGCCTTTATGATGTAAGACTCGAAGACTACTTAACAACTAAATATGGGTTGTGGTAGATTTTAGATCCACATTTGACAACAGATTGTTTGAAGTGGAGAAAGGATAGGCCAAGATGGTATAAAAATAAATATTCACAAGAAAGCAGACGGAAACGGTCCAATAAAAATGCATATTTTTATGGTTTGTGATGCTCAGTTAAACATTGAAGAAAACAGGTTAAAGAGCGCGCCTTATTAAAATGCAGAAGAAATATCTAATAAAAACAGATGGATAGCTTGAAGTTTCTGCCAAAAGATCCGCACTGTTCTCTTATCTGTGGGATTACAGGGTGTGGGAAACTGTCTTCGTACTTGATTTGTTACAAACAATATACAGGTTTCATTACGAGGCACATTGTTATATTCTGCACAACCATTAAGCACAACAGGTCTTACAAAGAAAGGAAGTTTATTTGGACAGACGAGAATATATTTCTAGTTGATCCTAGCGATAAACTGAGCGACTGTTTAGAACATTACTATAGACTATTTGAGGGAACTGAAAACGCTGTTTATTATTGATGACTGTTCAGCTGAACGAGACATTATTAAAAAAAGAAAAGCTCTGTTAAAGCTAGCCTTTAGTGGCCGCCACGCCTTAGTTTCTGTGTGGCTCTTAACCCAGAAATATAATGCTGTCTTAAAAGACTTTCGATCGCAGTTAAATCAGTTGTATTATTTTTACACTAAGGACAAAGATAGTTTTGAAGAATGCTTAAGTGAAAATATATAATAAGGGACAAAGACGAGCTAAAAAAAATAAAAGAGCAGTTAGAAAAATCTAGCACGCCAAGCTATGCTTGCGGACTGACCCCCAGTTCAATACGTTTGTTTATTATAATTTGGTTTATTATTGATTGCTTATAACAATTTGTTTATTATAATTTTAATATTAAAAAAAGAATGTCTATGGGGCCAGAATCAGAAGCGCATCTAGCTCCTAAATGCGCTGCAGTAGAGCTAAAAGACCTAGCAGACACGGTTGAGTTTGATCTAGTAGGAGTGTCAGGAAATGTTTATGGATTTGAATACACAGATGATGGGTTTACAAGCGAACAGAAATCGAAGACAAAAAACGACAGCAATATCCTAAACTAGAACAAATAAAAAATCTAGAAACAACTGATTACGGCAAATATGAATACAGGCTTTATAGACAAGACAATAACTGGGCCTTGCGTCCTGAAATTAACTGGGATTTTAAATTTGACTTGCGAAGCCCAATGTATACTTTGATAAAAAAAAAAACAATTTTAGAAAAGCTTTGAATGCAGGCCCCTTTCTTGCTAGTCTTGTCCCAGGAACACAACAGAAAAAGCAGATTGTAATAGATACATATAACGGGAATATGTGCTGAGAAGAAAGAAGCCTTAGCTAAAAGTGGGGGTGACACAGTAACCCTAGAATTATTCCAAAACCGCAATGCCTAAAACTGCTACTTTGATTTTTGTTTTATTAATTACCCCTGGGGAGTCTAATTCTAGTTTGGCAGAACATGTGTTTGCAAGGGGAGTGCAATTATCGTCTGGAAACTTGGATGGGCCTCTTAGGCTCGTTATTGCCATTACTAAAAACGGGGATGAAATAAAAACTTTTTCATCATCTGACAAGGTTACTGTGAATGTTAACAAAGACAACTAACAGTAATCGACTTTATTTTCATTAAGTTTGTTGATTTTATTGCTTTTTACTCTGTTGCTGAAGTGCTGCCAGAAGGATTAATAAGAACATTTTTACAAAATTAATTTGATTAAAAATGCATGTTCAACAGTTTAGGTTAAAGCAAATAACTGGACTTCAAAAAGGGAAAAAGAAAGCGACTTGGATAAGTATAGGATTACTAGAAAAAAATATGCTAAAGCTTTAAATACTCTTTCTTATGTTATTACTGGTCATCAGCTGTAGCTAGCGTAAGTGCTGGGTCTGGTGTTGCTGTTTTAGCTACTGGGGTTATGGGGCCAGCCTCTTTAGCATTAGGGGGTCTTGGTTTAGATTTAGGCGCCCTGTCTATGATTGTAAGTGCTGTTTTAAAAAAATTAAGTCCTAAATTACAAAAGCACACTGCCATTGTAGCCCTAGCATCAGCAAAACTTTGTTCATTAAGATTAAGAATAAGCAAATCATTACAGGGTGAAAACATTACAGATGAAGAATTTGATAAGCTTATGGCTGATGTTGAGGATTATAGACGACAAAAGATTGAGCTTCAAAAGGAGTGGAGAAAGACGTTTACTTCGCGACAGGTAGACACTGATGCAATTAAACAGAGCATTGAAAACAAACAAACGATCAGTTAAACCCAAAATAGGCCAAAAAATAAGTTTAACAAAAATAAACACTATTTTTTTTGTTAACTCACTGTGTTGGCGGGACAACTTGCAACTTTCGCGAACAAAGGATCTTTTAGGGGCAGGCCTTTTAGACGTAGTAGCGCCACTAGAAGAAAGAGTTTCTCTTAAATAATATACGGGAGGGGTTAGGGGCAGGCCTTTTAGACGTAGTAGCGCCCAAGAAGAAAGAGTTTCTCTTAAATAATATACGGGAGGGGTTGTTTCATAATTCTTTCAACTTCATATACGTCTACGCTCCATATGGATCTGTAGCTCTAATTCTAACATCGCCTTCTGCCTCTCCAGGAGCATACAAGTATCTTACTTTTAGTCCAAACGGCAAGAGTTTGAGTCCCCTGCACATCTTCAGTAATGCTAATTTTTTTTAATTTGATTGCGTTTACTGGTTTCAACCCTGTTGCTTTAAATTCTTCATTGTTCATCGCACGTAAGACTGCTGGCAATCTCCTAACCCATTCTGTGTTACGCGTTCTGTCCATAATTTTTTCTGTGATATTGATAAGTAAACAGGCGTTCAGCTAGATTCTTATTAAAGTTTTCTACTAAGGCTTGTGATCGATGGTTGCCTGGGATCCCTCTCTTAACCATAACATGATGTTTTAAAAACAGCTGGTTTACAGATCCTTTAAACTCTTTTCCATCATCAACTTGAACCATCCTTGGATACTTTAATGGACCTCGCATGTATATTTGTTGTAAAGCCACAGCCACAGCAGTTGAGCTTTTATCCGTTAAAGGTTCAGCGTCTTTGTATCTTGAAGCCATGTCAACAACTGTCAGAGCATACTTAAACTTTTTTCTTCTAATTTTGTCATGTGGAAGATACAACAAGTCACTCTGGTGGGTGTCATTTGGAACTGAGTTACAAATCTAAAGGCCTATTATTCTTTTGGGGGCAGGCAGATATATTTGCCAAAGAGCTTGTTTTGAAAGCAGTCTTTCGCATCTGATTCAGACACTCTAGCAGCTTTACTCAGTTTTTCAATAGCAGTCTTTCCTTTCCAATAACCTTTAGGAGAATAATATATTTTGTACTTCGTATTGTCCATAAGAAGGACTGTATTTTAATTGTATTTTAATTATTTTTTAGATTGTTTGTGCAAGAATATAGATTGCTCCCATAGCACCTATAATAAAACCAATTTCTGCTATTTTCTGTTCTTCTGATGGTTCATAAAAGTCAGACAGTTCTGGCGGCGGCGATGTTAGAAACTTCTTTCCTGTCACTAAGTAATACTCATTCATTGCGTCATCAACGTCTGTAAATGTGTGCTCTGATGTCCCTGTTCTCTAAACATTTTATTAATAAAGTCTAAGTGAGCAATTCGCTTTTCTCGTAAGCGTCTCTTGCCTTAGCTAAATCTTCTATTGCCTTGTTATGACGTTCTCTCTCTTCATCGGACCGCAATTTACTAAACATATAATTGCTTCCAGAGAAGGCCCAAAGGGATTAACAATAGCTCCTCCTACCATCATAACTACTCCCGCCATCTTTTTATAAATCAATATTTTCTAGATTAATCTTTCTATGAACTAACATTTTCTGGGATAATCCCCTGAGTAACAAGAAAGTCTTTTGAGGCAATCCCTGCAGTAATTACAACTATAACCTTAACAACGTCCTCAATGTCTAACCTTCCTAGGTCGGCCGGCTTCATTTTAAACATGTTTTTTGCTAACACGCTATAGCCTATACTAAGGCCCCTGATTACCGCAGAATGGTAAATCGTATTGATAATCTTTTTTTCACTCATCTTTTTATTAACTAAAAAAATAATTAAAATAATCATAATACGAAAGGCTGTCTATGTGCTTTTTAATCAAATAATCTTTTGTTGTTAAAGCTAAAATAAAGTTGCAACTAGTTTTGGCGAATCTTCTATCTTTCCCATGTTGGGCGGTTTTATCCCTAACAAGCATTTTGCAAGGGTTGAATAAACTATAACACCAGCGATAGGCACTGCATAATTAACCAACTTTAAACTCATGGTTTTAAAAGTATTATATTATTTTTTTTATTGCTTTTTAAAATGGATTGTGACGAACTATTAAAGTGTGAGGAGCAAGCAGACTACTCCGTAGACCTCTGCAAAAAAGAAAGATTATACTCTCTGGCCGCGTGTGGAAAAACTAAACAGTATTTAGGTGTTGAACTAAGTATTGAACAGATCCAACAACTGTCTACATCAGACGTTGAGAAGTACTACGCTAGGTACGAAGCACAGCTAGGGTCAAAAATGGTTAGATCAGTGGACAGACAATAATTAGTTTATATGCTAAGTAGTAAGTAAGATGGCGCCGGTTGATTCAGAAGAAGATTTAAAATATGACTTATGACAAGATCCGGTTTTAAACAAGTCCCTAGAAACTCTTGCGTGTGACATGTATTACAGATTTGGGACTATGTTATGCCCCTTCATCATGGGATTAATTACTTTTATCATATTAATTTTGATCAAATTAAATTTAATCGCAATAAAAAAATGAGCGAGAAGACGCTGCAGGACAGTCCGAAAGAGCAGAATGCGCCACAGGTGAATGTACCACAGAGCATCCCACAAGTGAATGTGCCACAAGTGAGTAATGTCACTAAGGCTAAAAATCCTGGGCGTGTTGAGGCTGGCATAAACTAGCTGAATGGAAACAGACTGAGAAAAGCAAACCAATCAACAAAACAAAAATTATTAGATAGTAATACAACATCGCCACCACCGCCAACAACATCACAATTAACAACATCTCAATCACAAACAAAACAATAAGATGTATTATTATGTATTGGGTGCTGTTGTTGTGGGTGGGGGAGTTTTAGCATACAAATACCTAACACCATACTTAGCAGCAAAGCCGCAAGCCCCCACAGTAAAAGAAGAAGAACCAGCTTCTGCAAAAAAAGCTCAACCTCCTGCTGTCGATCCATTTTCTATGGAATAGTTTTTAAGAACTAAATAAAGTACAAGTTAAGAACTAGATAAGTACATGTTAAGTAGTTATAGAAAGTACTTTTTAAGTTAAATGCAAGTAAATTACAAGTAAAGTACAAGTAAATTATAAGTTCTTGTTAAGTAAATTATTTAAAGTTCTTAAGTAAGTACTAGTTAGGTTCTTAAGTAAAGTACAAGTCAAGTTCTTAAGTAAAGTACAAGTCAAGTCAGTCAAGTTAATCTTTTAAAGTTCTCCAATGTCCTACAGCATATGAAAACTCAGGATGACGTAAGTTCTCTTGTTATTGTTAGAGACTAGTGATTTTTGTTAACAGTAGTTGTGTTTACTTGATGGAGAGTAGAGCGCAGATTAACATTTGTGTGATGAAATACTTTGTTTTCAAAGAGAGCTTGCTTGTAGTTATCGTGAGTTATATTTTTTTGACAACTTCTTTACTTATGCCCTTAGCTTTTTTCATTACAGAAGTCTGGCTAGCAACGCTGTACATCTTTGACCGCAACCAACATATTCTTTTATAACTGTCCATTAAGTTCATCCTTCATCTTTCCAATCACTTTCTTGTTTACAGTCAAATGTAAAGGACTGTCTTTAGGATAGTCACTTGTGTCGTACCATCCATCAGCTCCTTTGGCTACCTCAGTTTCTAAGTCCTTATAGAAGTCTTCTGTGGGGACGTTTAGAATAAAAGATTTCAGTGTCTGGGGTAAGGACTCTTGCTTCTGGGTACCTCGGTTTAAAGTAGTCGTACAGAATTCTAACTCAATAACTTCGACAACTCTAATCGGTAAAGCCGATAAACCGGTTTGTCTAACGTAACATCCTTTTTCTTCTTCATAACCCAACCAGGCTGTCGCTAAATCTTTTAAAGTCTTGTAGTTAGGTTTAGAGACCAGCTTAATTGCTTGTTTTTCTTTTGTAACTAATTTCACATCTTTACGTTTGTGTGGATTTTCCATCGTCTTACCAAAACAGCTGTTGTTCATAAGTTTAAGAAGTCTTTTTTTTGAAGCATCGGGTGGCTTGGGTTCTAAGATCAGTATTCTTCTTGATGTATGGCCTCATAAAGGGCTTTTGGTCACAGATAATTATTCTGTGAACAGCTGTCAGCTTTAATCCGTGTTTAGGTAAAACTGTAACAGTTGTAATGACAGACATATTTAGTTTTGTGCCTAAGTTTGGGGAAAACAAGTTTAGGCGGTTCAATAGGACTCATCTTTAATCTTTTGCGGCTAGGGGGTAATCGTTGTGGAGATCGTGTAATTCTTTAGGATATTCTAAGTCAACTTCCAAGATTACCCCTATTGGATTATCAGGCGGAAGCTGTGAAAAACATACCTAACACAGTGTTAACATCGTGAGGTCCTTTTATCTTTGTAAAGTTTCTCAGTGGAAGCGGTTGACTCATAGCCCACCCATACAGATTGTTGGCGTCTAAGTCATTAGTTTAGTTGGATGGTTTAGTTGGGTCATAATCGTCTAAATACTTGTTGTTGGCTTTGCAGAAAGGGTTTGTGAGGCCTGCTAATCCCTCCCCTTACCCCGTCTTCAATCATCTGAAGTGTGGGTAGATCAGAAATTTTAAATTCAATCTTGATGTTTGTAGACTTTAAGAAAGCATCCAAGAAAGGCCTGGGGCAGAGATGTAATGCGATGAGTCTAGACAGTAGTGTTTCATGCATGTAGATCTGTAATTTTGAAAGACGTTGCCCTAAACACACGTCAGCCAATAATATTGATCATGATAATCGCCATTTTTTGACAGTGTAATTCTGTCCAGGCTTTCTGTGCGTAATTTATAGTCAGCATCAGTTATGTCTTTGCCTCTAAGACTAGAAAAAAAGCACCTTTAGGTGGAAGTGAATCTTCGTCAAACCTGTCCACGAGTTTTTGTATTCATAAGGATAGACTCCTTTGCGCACCAAGATGGGTCAAAGTATTGTTTAGTGATTGGAAGTCTTGTAGAGATCCTGCTAAAATTATCTAAACTCCCCATCAGATGTTGGGCAGAGTCATAAAAGGATAAAGAGTCAAGAGTAAAAATCATGTACTTTTCTGAAGACTGTGCAATCAGGTAACCCCGTTTTTATTCAGAAGTCACTGCTTGCATGATAAAATGAGAATCGTAGCCTCGTAAGTTATGAAAGAAGATAGGCAGTTTCCATGTCTTAGGGTCAACCTTTAAGTTGAAGATTACAATTGTTGTGCGCGGCCCCTCTGAACTTTCCAGTAATGTGATCGTGGTCTCTTACTGTCACGTCTTCATGTTAGGTGTTAGCTCTAAGCCCCAAATCCAACAGTGTGTAGATAAAGCATAACGTTCTTTGTCTTCAGTAGGGCATACAATGTCTGAAAGATTTAGTTTGTTGGGGGTAGTAATTACGAAGTTGTTTCATCTGCTCTAAAAATCTACTAGCTGCGTTGGGACCTCTGTAAATCTCAGGTGTTGTGTGTTGACCGTCTGACCTAACAACAATAAACGCATAAGAACAAATCTGATGGTGGGTTAATAAGGTTGTTTTTTGTTCTTGCTGTTGAGGGCCGCAGTACTGTGGCAAGATTGATTCAAAGTCAGCATAAACCACGTATGGGCTCATTTGCATTTTGTGTATATTCTTAAAACTAACTTTAGACCCTGGTTTAGGTGTGGGGAGTTTGGTTTCACAGTCTACAAAACTTTTACAATAAGTTCTATGACTGGCAGCTGTTTCTATAGTGGAGATTCTACGCAAACACCTTCTACAAAGCTCTTGTTTAAAATTGTCTTTTGTAGTATAGGCTAACAGTCTGCTTATTGTTCTGATTAATACATAATGGCTCTTTGTGCTATCTGCAAACAGTATCAAGTCTACATGTTTCTTAAGTGAATCGCCTAAAGTAGGTGCATTGGGAGAAATCCTTAGAGGCACTATATTAGCTTTTACAGACCATGTGTATACGTTTACGGTGATTGAGTTGTTTTGCTCTTCAAACCGAGATATACTTTCTATACTCACTGGAAAGGTTATGTTATTAAAGTTCAGCTCTTGTTTGTATGCTTCATAATTGGAAACTCTGTTTGCATGATTTTTAACAGGATGTAAATGCGCTAAAACACACCACATAAAACACATGTTGTCAGAATTTTTTATGTTTAAGACTGCCCGTTTTAACTCTAACTCTTTTGGAAGAGGAAGGTAAGAATTGCCAACTATAGGATAGAACTTTGTTTGTCTCAATTTGATTTCAAGGGCTGTCCCTTCAGACCATCCAGAACCCTTAACTTTGCCTCCTCACTTGCATGGTTTTAAAATGTGTAAGCATGTAATCAGCCCAGTCAGAGTTAAAGTCGTGATAGCTAATAACTTCTTTCTGTTTAGTTGAAACCCCGACTTCCATGTTAGTATCATCAGGCGTTATATAATCAATCAGAATGGTTAACAGCACTTTTACTGGTGGTTCACGTTGAAGAGACTCTGGGATTTTAGAGATAGCATGTGCCACGCTTTCATGAACATTTGTGGGGTTAATGATGCCCATGTCTACTTCGCTAAACATATTGCTTAATTGTTTGTCACTACTGAATATTTCTTCCATCGTATATAGTTTTCCATCCTCGGATTTACTTGTGGTCGTCATTTTTAAAGCCACAATATTTACGTAGATTAAAAAAATAAATGTATATAAAAGTAAGTAAACGGGCTTTTTATTCTTCGCCCAAGCGTTGCACACACTTCAAGCCACGTTAGCCTTACAATAACACCCGCCAATATTTTAGCTTTTTCTGAATCGCTACAGTCAATGTTTATCACTTTGATTGCTTCGTTAAATAGTTCACTATGATCTTTTATTATATTGTTTATATCATTCTCAAACCCAAATTCACTAAAATCAATGTTTAATAATTTCATTGTTTCGTCAAATAGTTCTTTACACTTCTTTAAATCAGATTCACTGAGTTTGGCAGCCATTTTTAAATCTAAAATAAATAAAAAAATAATTATAAATTCAGTTATTATTTATTACTCAGTCTTTTTCTATCGTAAAAACTGATTAGGTTTAAAGGTAACAGTTACTCCTTCAAGATCGTCAGACACATGCAGTTCAGCATCTTCAGGGCAATATTATCAAGTAAAATAGTAAACAATTTTATAATTGGTTTAGGCAAAGACTCTGGGATTTTACTAACAGCTTTCAATACGCTTTCTCGAATAGTTAAGTTTTCAAAAAGTTCTGTTATAAATTCATCAAACACACCCTTTAACACTTCTTTATCAACTCCTGCATTAATTGCCCACCCAAAATCATCAAATATTTCTGTAAGCTTTATAACTACGTTGGGGTTCATTTTTTAAACCAGATTAAAATCATAAATTAAAAAAATTAATTAATCAGTTTCTCCCTCATTCACTCCCTCATCTCTCTCTGTGTGTGTCTCTCTCACACACACAAACAAACAAACAAACACACAATAGATAGGGTAGGTGCTTGTGGGGCTTTTTGTGGTTCACACTTGAACAACGTAAATTCGCCTTAAAGCAGGTAAGCAAAACGGTGAAGCAAAAACGGCGAAGCAGGAGCAATACGTTGAAGCCACAACAACAAAAAGCCATTTTCATTATATACAAAAAGCCATTTTCATTATAATGGGGCAGGCCGTCTGAAAAGGCAGGGCGTTTAACAGAGTAGAATAAAAATGTCATATAGTTGACCTATTTCAGCGTACAGGCAGTGGCGCGACCTATTTCAGTGCTACTGCCTGTAGCGCGGCCTATTTCAGTGCTCAACCGTAGCTGGCGTCTCCTCAGCCAGCGCAGCTGGAGCGCACCT
>JAFLJL010001160.1:32500-51309 GCA_018398815.1 Conus ventricosus | reverse complement strand
GCCGTAAATCTTTTTCCACTGATCACTCAGGCGGGACATCCTGAACAGGATCTTCATGGACTCCGCTGTAAAATGTTTGTGTCTCACATCGTGCAAGTCCCAACACTCTAAAAGAACATGTTTCATTGTGAGTGGCGCATGACATGGAATGCACACGGAGCTTCTTCACTCTTTAAAAGGTAAGCATGGGTAAAATACGAATGGCCGGTGTGCAGCCGGCACAGAACCGTTTCCTCTTTACGACCTCCGATGTGGATGGAGGAAGTCCTTAAGGTTTGGACGGATCTGAAAGAGTTTGTTACTCGTCTGTGTGTTCCAATCCTCCTGCCAGAGGTCTCTCACATAATCGTTAATTTTGGGTTTCACGTCTGACCAGGGGATATAAATGTTGGACAGTTTCTCTCTTGTGGCGTTCTTGGCTAAACGATCAACCATTTCGTTCCGCCGATGCCAACATGGCCAGGAACCCAAGCAAGAGTAATGTTGTAACCGTCCGCCTTCAACTTGCTAAAAAGTTCAAAAAAAAGTAAAAGTTCTGGATGCTGAAGGTTGCGGCCAGCTATGGCCTCCAAAGCTGACAGCGAATCCGACAGAACCAGAAAGTCCCTCTTTGAAGAATGTGAGATTATCTTCAAAGCCAGTACCAGAGCAGTAAGTTCAGCAGAATAGACAGAAGCATCTGAATGTATATGTTCCAACAGTATCTGAGAAGGGGCCCCAGGGCAGTAGGCTGCACAGGCCACTCCATCCTCAGACTTGGAACCGTCAGTGAAAACTTTTTGATAGGATGGGAATTTCGAACAGAGCTCAGCATACAAAGCCTTGTACGCCAGAGAGCTGGTAGACTCTTTGCGAAAAGCTGCAAGATCGAAACGAATCTCTGGTGTGAAAAAGGTCCACGGAGGTTGATCCGGAAACTTGGAAAAATCGGAAACTACTCCCAGGTCTAGACCTGCATTCCGCACGTGAGGCTGCATACGAAGACCAAACGGCGGAATACATTTAGGGTTGTTTTCAACGAAAATGTACACACACCGGTATGGTAGGCAGGAGCCCCTTCCTGATGAATATTTATGAGCTAACACGCTGGAAATTACCAGAAAACTCACGCTGATTGGCCAGTGCTGCTAGGAGGCCAACACTATGGCTGGCTGGCTGCGTGTGCTAGCCAGGGCAAGCTGTAAAGTGTGTGACCGATCTCAAGTGGGCGAAGTTGCAACATCCCACCCTATATCGGGGCTGTCACCATCTTGAAATCAACTCACAACTCATTCACGAAACCCTTTAAAATACATCTTCTAAAAAACACCCGATATTTTGTTGAAAATCTTTCCACTGTAAAATCTCACAGCCAGAGTTACCCTACAAATATCTGCATCATCCTCCAGGCTGTGTGAAAACCACAGATTCTCTGCTACTTAAGGCCATGCAGTGGGCGAGGCAGGGGCAAAAGTAATAGTTGTTGGTGAGCCTGAGTAAACATACACAGGCCATCTTGATATACAACCAGCTGCAGAACAGTCCAAGGGCAGTAGAAGCTGGAAACATCAACTTCAGTACTGTAACTTTAATCACGTCAACTTTCTTCAATGTTTTTTGTTTTATCTGCCACTGGTTGATTTTGCTGACCACGCTCAACACACACCCCGAGTTACCCTACATACATCCGCATTATCCTCCAGGCTGCGGGAAAACGTAGTGCTGGTACTGAAGGCCATGTAGTGCGCAATTCAGGGGAGGGGATAAGGGTTATTGTTACTGGTAAGCCTAAGTACTCATACACAGACCATCTTGATACACAACTAGCAGCAGAACAGTCCAAGGGCAGTAGAAGCTGGAAACATCAACTTCAGTACTGTAACTTTAATCACGTCAACTTTCTTGACTTTTTTGGTTTCATCTGCCACTGCTTGATATTTTGGCAACCCTTCATACGACTCGGAATCATCCAGTCGGCTGTAAAGTGCTTATGTCCCATATACAAGTCTCAAAAGGCACCTCCTCAAAGATGCCAACTTAAGTTCATGCATTCAGGATTAAGTTCATGCATTCAGCATAGGGTCAGAGCTCTGAAGTCTTAAGGCCATGCAGTGGGCAAGGCAGGAGATGCTAAGGTAAGGTAATGTTGCTTATAGCCCAGCCGACCACAAAGGGCTATATCGGGGCTGTCACCACCTTGAAATCAACTCACAACTCATTCATTCACGAAACCCTTTAAAATACATCTTCTGAAAACACACCCGATATTTTGTTGAAAATCTTTCCACTGTAAAATCTCACAGCCAGAGTTACCCTAAAAATATCTGCATTATCCTCCAGGCTGTGTGAAAACCACAGATTCTCTGCTACTTAAGGCCATGCAGTGGGCGAGGCAGGGAAAAAAGTAATCGTTATTGGTGAGCCTGAGTAAACATACACAGGCCATCTTGATATACAACCAGCTGCAGAAAAGACCAAGGGCAGTAGAAGCTGGAAACATCAACTTCAGTACTGTAACTTTAATCACGTCAACTTTCTTGACTTTAGAGAACAGGGAAAGGGGCATTCTGGGCCACTTCCGCCCTCACTCAGTTCGGGCGAAAGTAACCCAGAATGCCCCTTTCCCTGTTCTCTGACAAGTAAGACTTCAAACTACACACACACATGCACAAACACAAAAATGCACCCACTCACAAACACACACACTCACACGAACTGAGTCAAACCAGTTTTCGGGCAAAAGTGACCTAGGATTGGTATTTATACGTTCTCTCACCCCTCACCCAGTTTCGGGCGAAAGTGACCTAGGATTGGTATTTATACGTTCTTTGTTATAAACATTTTTAATGTATAAATATGACACAAACATTTGATCCAAACACATTGATTTTTAACAAACATTTGATCAGGTAACTTCAGTTAAGAACTTGTAGATAACTTGACTTGTAGATAACTTGAGTGTGCGTGCGTGGGGTGGGGGGACGTGCGTGCGTGGGGTAGGTTACTACGCTTGCGGTGCTACACGGGTGATTGAGCAGAGTCTACTTACAGACCTTTGTATACAACAAAAGATGTCTGGGCCACTCGCAGGCGAAACCCGAATCCCGTCAATAGATCGATTTTAATTGCTTGCAGTTATGAATAGCGGGATTTCTATATGGCGCGCTGAAGTAGTTAAAAGGGTCTTGCTTTGTCATTCCCCGCCAGAGTTAAAAACATATCTGGACATGTTTCTTTCATTCTCCAATAGTAAGCTGTGGTAATAGACACGTGATAGCAACAGACGCGTCATATCCGCCCAGCACTGATTTGTTGTTATCAACAGCTTGGATATCTTGTCACTTTACTTTGAGTGCTTTGGTGTGAAGACGTGTCTTGGGCTTCAGCGAGAATTGTGTTTGATTTTGTTTCTGTTGACTGATTTCATGTCTCAAGAATCTATAGAGTTATTTGATAGCCCTTCTTCTTCTCAAGAGTTAGCTCAGGAAGTTAGAGAGGCAAACGCTGTTCATCAAGATCTATTAGATTATTCACAAGAACCATCTAATTTAATTTTACCAGATATGGATTATGCACAAACAGTTCCTCTTCCAACATCGATACCATCAGAATGGTGGACTGAAGAAGAGAAAACTGTTTAGAAACCAATTATGACTATCACAAAAACATGATAGAAACAATTGAAAAAGCGAAAACGGAAGGTCCACAGAAACTCCCCAAAAAGCCCAAACAAACAGTTCAACATCTGTTCAAAGAAAAACAGGGCAAAAACAAAGCTAGAAAAGAGTACACTCCAGAGGAGCTACATAATTATCTTGCAGCAAATGTGGCTGATGTTTGTACTGCCATTTCGAGAGAAGCATTCTCTGAAAGCCTTTTTTCATCTACTGTAAGTGAAAACGAAGTTGTTGACAGGTTGCAAAAGGAGTGAGAAATTTGAAGAGACAGGATGCCCAAACAATAATGATCTATATTCAGTTTGGGAATTTTTTAAACCTGTGTAAGGCGTGGCATGATTCTGAAAAAAGCTGGAAGAATGAAGGTAACATGGGCAAAATGGCTTGAACAGAAAGGAGAATATTCTGCCGATCATGCACGTAAATTACGTGTTGTTGCAAAGGTGCTTTTTGGGTATCCACAGTTTTACTCTGTTGGGCTTCCCATTACCTTCATTGCTAGCAAAATAAAAGAAATTGAAAAAATGCTGCAGGTTCCAGAATTTAGGGCCCATTGGTCCAAAGAGAATACCCTACCACTCACAACCGAGCTTCAACAATCTCAGTGAACCTTCCTGTTATGTAGTTCTAAAAATAGTAAAAAACGGTTTTGTAAAACCGCTAGATCGAGCTGCTCTGTGCCTCTCTGAAATAGGTCGCGCCACTGCTCCTGCTAAGCCTACAGCAATGACAGGGACTGGCTGAAAATAGTAACTGACATGGTTCTAAAAATAGTAAAAAACGGTTTTGCAAAACCGCCGGCCGGGTAGGTAAAGGAAATTAGAAAAATCAAAACCTTGATGGACGAGGTGGGATAGTGTGTGGCAACACTATACTTAGAAAATGCCTCAAGTGTCTTATGACGGGTTTTGATAGCGATTACAGCCGCTATAAGCTGAGCTAATGTATATAGTGCAAATAATAGTTGCGTTTTTTATCTGCCTGCTTCACTTCGTCATCCTGCTTTAACGCTTCGCCCTGCTACAAGGCTGCCTATTCAGGTGGCCACAAAGCGGCACTTCGCTCAATTGACTTGTTTATTGTATCAAGCTTTTGACAAGTGCTCTCTGTGGCTGCTTTGAACTTACAACAATGAGGATAATAATGTACAAAGTCACTTCCCCCACCCCCTTTCAAAAAACACTTCCCTAACGCAAGCACCGACCTGTTTCCCACTGCATTCAGAACAGTGCTGTATACACTCACCCTGTCATAACGGGTTTTCCCTATTTTGTGTTTAGGGGTACTTTTCTAATCAAATGTTTGTTTGTTCAGATCAGAATGTTTGTTTTAAAATTGAGTTTAATTTTTGGATACTGTTCTGATTAAATGTAGTCATCCTCAAGTTGCCCCAAGTTACCTCTCAAGTCATTCACAAGTTCTTAATAAGTTCTTGATCAAGTTTCTTACCCAAGTTAACCTAAGATCATAACTAAGTCATCCTCTAAGTACAGACAAGTTCTTACTTATTCAAGTTCTTATAATTATCAAAAAATACAATCTATGTTTTTATCTTAAATAGCAGATGTCTAATATAGTACACACACGCCTCAAAAAAACGCGTCATCGCTGAGAATATCTTGCTCAGCGTCCTCTGCGCAAGATCGGTCAGCATAAATCTTAATGAAGTTTTTACATCCGAAGCAACCGCATTGATTACAATTCTGGTCTATGGAAATGTCTTTTATAGACTCCATGTCTTTATTTATTGACTTCATCATTTTATAATACGCCATGATCTATTTTTATTAAAAATTTAAAATATTATTCCATTTGAAATGGATCAAAATGATGCTTGTTATTGGCGGTTTTGGCGTGCAGTTGTCTCTTTCTGTATTTAATGGTTCAGATTTTTTTGATTGCTTTTGTTTCTGTTGCAATTGTGTATATATTTTATAGCCGCAATAACTGCCCCCAACAGCAGCAATGGCGCCAAAAATGGCAACAGTTTTAAGTTCAATATTCCATGAAGACTTTGGGGCCCTTGAATCATATGGAGTTTTTATAGCCGGCATTGAATCAACTTGTTCTGGCGTTGGCGGTGTTATGTTTTCATGATGAGTCATATTCTGTAACATTAATTTTTTTTGTCTGTTCCACTCTGCTAATTTTTTTCCTGCTTCAACACGCCCAGGATTTTTAATGGCCTCCACCTGATTCAGCGTTTTCTGATGATTTTCTGGCTTGGTTACTTTCTCCACCTGATTCAGTGTTTTCTGGTTCTGCTGATTTTCTAGCTCGTTCATTTGAAGGGAAACAAAATCTATATGATTAAAAGTTATTAATCCCATGATTGCTGGCGATAACAATGTTCCAAATCTATAGTATAGATCACAGCCTAGAGACCTAATGACTTTGTTAAAACAGGATCTTGCGTTAATCATACGTAAGATCTTGTTCAGAATCAATGGGAGCAAATCTACTGACTAGTTTAGTGTACAAACTAAGAACCGTATGCCCCACACTTTTCACCATTCTAGACCCCAGCTGCGCTTCATACCTGTTATGATACTTTAAAATGTCTTGCGGCGGCATCTGTTGAATCTGTTCTATGCTGAATTCAGTTCCGAGGAACTGTTTGTTTTCCCACATGCTGCCAAAGAATACAACCTCTCCTTTTTGGGCATAATAGCTTGATCATCAACTGGTCATTCATAAGTTCAGGAAGGTTTAGGCTGCCTTGTAGCTGTAGGAGATCATCGCTGTTCATGTTTTTTATTAAATTATAATTATTTTATTTTTAAAAAATGAGCACCGAAAAAACTATTGCCAACCTTGTATACCATTCTGCTGTTATTGGAGGGCTAAGTGTAGGATACTCAATGCTTGGTAAAAGCTTGTTAAGAATTAAACCAGCAGATCTTGGCAAACTAGACTTGAGGATTCAGCAAAGCTGATTGCTATTATTGCAGCTTCATTTGCTACGAAAGATTTTCTAGTTAAGCAAGGAATAATTCCAGAGAATATAAATATGTAAAAAAAAATACATTTAAAAAAATGGCTTCACTCGCAATAATGATAGGCGGCGCTGTGGTGAATGCGCTTGCTTTTAGCGGCAGTAATTTTGCATTTAGTAAACTGGGGAATGACGGCGAGAGAAAAAGACATAACAAAGCTATGAGGAACTAGCAGCTGCACAAGACGCCTATGAAAGGCAGAGACTTGAGCAGTTAGATTTTATTAATGACACACTGAAAAGACAGGGGCATGCAGCTTACATATTTAAAGATGTTGATCAAGCAATAAAAACAATATTATCTAGTAACAGGCAAACCGTCCAGACATTGCCCCCACCAAAATTCAGTGACTTTTATCAACCATCAGAAAAACAAAAGATGCAAGAAATCGCGTTTATTGTCGTTGGTATGACTGTTGTGTATTTTGTTGCGCATAATATTGGCTGAATAAAAAATGAACAAAATCTATTATTCGCCCAAAGGATATTGGAAGGGAATCACGGCAATTAAAAAGCTAAGCCAAGCAGCGGGTGTCAGTGAACAAACAGCAAAGGAATGGTTATCTAAACAAGCGATTTGGCAAATTTATTTACCTGCCCCTAGACAAATACAGAGGCCGCGCTTTGTGAATACAATACCGAACGACACCCATCAAATGGACCTTCTATATTTACCCTCTGATAGGATTAGACGAAAAAGATTTAAGTACGCACTCACAGTCATTGATATAGCTTCAAGATATAAAGATGCGGAACCATTAACACAAAAGAGTGCTTCTGCTGTTGCTGTTGCCATACAACTGATATATCAACGAGGCCCCTTAACTTTCCCTCGCATGATTCAAGTCGATGATGGAAAAGAATTTAAAGGCCAAGTGAATCAATTATTGTTAAAACACAGAGTTACCATTAAAAGAGGCATTCCAGGAGTTCACAGATCACAGGCTTTAGTTTTAAAACTTTAACAAACAGTTAGCTGAAAGACTTTTCTCCTACCAGTATCACAGAGAGCTGCTTGACAATTCTCGCAACACAGAATGGGTTAGAAGACTGCCCTCAGTTTTGCGCGCAATGAATAATGAAGAATTTAAAGGGCTAAAGCCAGTACAAGCAATCAAAAGAAAAACAATAAATGTTGCTGAAGGAGAGTCTTCATCCAGCAAACTATTACCATTTGGATTGAAAGAAAGGGTACCTTTATTTACCGGGGAAGCAAAAGGGGGACACTCGCATCAGGGCAACCGATCCAGTTTGGAGTGTTGACCCATATGAAATAAAAAGAATTGTAAAGATGAATCCGCCCGTGTATTATTTACGAGAAACTGACACAACAAAACAGCCAGCCCCTCAAAGATCTTTTGTGAAGGAAGAACTGCAGATAATCCCGCCAGGCACCGTTCCGCTTTAATTAATTTACGGTTCTCCAGTGCCCGATTGCATATGAAAACTCTGGATTAACAAATACTCGTTTTGTGTTTGTTCTATCTAATGACTTCTTTGTTACAACTGTTGTTGATCTCATGTAGATTAGATCGCAGTTTTACGTTGTCATGATGAAAAGTCTTATTGCCAAACAATGCTTCTTTGTAGTTGTCATGTGATATGTTTGACTGCACAACACTGCGAGATATTCCTTTTGCTTTCTTAATGATTTTCTCCTGGCTCGAAATACTGTACATTTTTGACCTTAACCCCACATACTCCTTGATCACCTTTCCGGATAATTCATCCTTCATCTTTCCTAAAACCTTCTTATTAGTAATTGAATGTAAAGGCGAATCTTTAGGGTAATCAGATGTATCATACCATCCCGCATGTCCTTTAGCTACTTCCATTTCCATGTCTTTATAGATGTCTTCAGTAGGGATATCTATAACAAAACTGTCTGTATCTGTGTAAAGTACTCTGGACTCTGGATACGAGGGCTTAAAGTAGTCATAAAGAAACTCTAACATCAAAAGCTTTGATAATTCTAAAACAGTAAACCCAATAAAAACAGGTTTGTCTAATTTGACTTTCTTTTTTTTCATCATTATGCCGAAAAGCTGATCATGAAATCTTCTGAAGTCCTGATAATTAGGTTTTGAAGTCAGCTTAATTGCTTCATTCTCTCTGGTGACCAATCTGACGTCTTTGCGCTTGTGCGGATTCTCCATAGTCTTTCCGAAACAACTGTTGTTCATCAACTTGAAAAAGTCTTTTTCTGAAGCATCTGTGGATTTAGTTCTGAGGTCAGTGTTCTTCATGATGTATGGTTTCATGAACTGTTCTTGATCGAAAGCAATTATGCGATGAACAGCTGTCAACTTTAAACCATGTCTTAAATAAAATTGTAGAAGTCTGTAATGACAGACATAATTTTTTTTGCCTCGAAGATTAGGCACAAGTTTAGGTGGTTCTCTTGGATCCATCTTTAGACTTTCTGCAGCTAATGGATAGTCATTATGCAGGTCATGGAGTTCATGAGGATATTCTAAGTCAACTTCTAGAATGAAGCCGCGCTGCTGATCAGGCGTTAAACTGTTCAACCACTTTAATGCCTTTTGAATATTATTCGTACCTGTGTGCATTTTAAAGTTGCGTAATGGAAGCGATTGCGCCATTGCCCATCCATACAGATTGTTTGCATCTAAATACATGAGATAGTTAGACCTTTTACTTGGATCATAGTCGTCCAAGTATTTGTTGTTTGCTTTACAATAATGATGCGACGCCATACTAATTCCTCCGCGCAATCCGTTTTCAATCATCTGAATCATTGGTAAATCTGACAATAAATCAATTTTTACTCCAGTAAACTTTAAGAAAGCGTCCCAACTCATCCCGGGTGCAGAAATATAATGCGCAGGATCCAAACTGTAATGTTTCATGCAGGTCTTTCTATAATTTTCAAAGACGTCCGCCAACAAACATACATCTGCCATCAAGTATGAATCATGATAGTCTCCCATCGTTTTACACTCTAACTTTTGCCACGCTTCTTGAGCATGCTGGTAATCAGAGTCACTGATGTCCTTTCCTCTAAGACTAGAAAAGAACGCGCCTTTAGGAGGAAGTGAGTCTTCATCAAACCTTTCCCAACTGTTCATGTACTCATAAGGGTAAACACCCTTTCTAACAAGCGTTGAGTCAAATATTCTTCCGTTATTGGGCAGGACTTTAAGGACATAGCCAGTGCCTCTAATGAGCCCATCATGTGTTGCATAGAGTCGTAGAAAGACATGTTATTTAAAGTGAAACACATGTACTTTTCTGATGACTGTGCTATGCATGCTACCCTGAAGGCATCGCCCACTGCTTTCATTATAAGATGAGAGTCGTAACCTCGCAAGTTATGAAAGAATATAGGCAGCTTCCATGTCTTTGGTTCAAACTTTAGTTGAAGATTGCATTTACTGTGTGCTGCTCCTCTGAACTTTCCGCTAATGTGATCATGGTCTCTTACTTTTGGATTGGCTTCCTCACTGAGTTCTAAACCACAAATCCAACAGTGAGTGGCTGAGTCATACTGTTGTTGGTCTTCAGGCGCCATTATGATTTCAGATAAATTCAGATTATTAGAACAGGCGTTACGCACTTGCTGCATGCGTTTTAAGAATGTTTCTGCAGCATCTGGTCCTCTATATAATTCTGGTTCTGAATAAACGCCATCCGACCTGACAACAATGAAGGCAAATGAACAAATCTGATGATTACTCATTAAGACTGTTTTTCGAAGTTTTTGTGGTGCTGGCCCTTCATAAGGAACAATGAGTGATTCAAAGTCTGCGTAAACAACATATGGAGAATGTTGCAGTTTTTTCCAGTTCTTAAAACTAACTTTAGATCCGGGTGGGGGCGTAATTAGTTCTGTATTACAGTCTACAGAACTTTTACAATGTTTTATATGTTCACTCGCAGCTTGCACAGATGGAATTCTTGTTAAACATTTTCTGCAGAATTCTTGTTGCTATGTTTGTTTGTAGTATAACTCAATAATCTGCTCATTGTGCGTATCAATGTGTAATGGGGTAGCCCCGCTGGTGAAAAACATTAGTAGTAAGTCAACATGATTTTTGTCTGGTTCGCCTATTGTTGGACTGTTCTTGGACACTTTAATTGGCACCAAATTTGTTTCCTCATCCCATGTGTATACATTAACAGTTATTGGGTTGTTTGTTCTTCAAACTGATCAATTTGGTCTACACTAACAGAAAGGATATTCCATTGAAGTTAAGATCTTTGGTGTATTGCCGATAGTTAGTCACTCTCTCTGCGTGTTCGCGGACATGATGCAGCCTTGCAAGAACACACCACATGAAACATTTGTTGTCTGAATTTTTTATGTTTAAAACTGCTCTCTTTAAAACCAACTCCCGAGGTAGCGGAATGTAAGCCTTGCCTACAATCGGCGCATACTTAGACTGTTTTAATCTGATCTCTAAGACTTCTCCCTCTGACCAACCAGAGCCTCTCATTTAGCTTCTTCAGCAGCAGCGTCAAACTGTGTAAGCATTTCGTCTGCCCAACCGGGTGTTAAGTCATTATGAGAAAGAATAGTCTGCTGTTTAGTTGAGACCCAGACTTCTAGATTTTCTTCATTTATTGTTACATAGTCGATTAAAACAGCTAACATTACTTTAACTGGCGGGTCTATTGTTAGTTTGCCTGGAACTTGAGAAATAGCATGAACAACACTTGCCTGTAACGTTTGTTGGGTCAATGACTTCTAAATCAATATCATTCAGTGCTCTTGATAAACGCTCTCTCTCGAGCATTCCTTCAAACAATTCGTCTTGTCCTTCATATATCTTAGCCATGCTGTCTTTCTTTCTAAGCCAAAATATTTATTTAAATTAAAAAAAAATACTTAATCAGAACCAATATCAACGGTCTTTTTGTGCTTGGACTCATAAACTAAAGTATAAACACCTTTGGTGTTGTTAATGTGAGCTGTTTAGAACAGAGTTTAATGTCTCGTTTACTTTTTTTAAGCATTCCTTTTTTATCTGCTCGGGTCTGGCTGTTGAGAAAAACTTGTCACCGCCTTTCTTTGAAGATCAAACTTTTGTCTTTTGTAGTCATCAAAATCGGCCTGTAAACGATTAAATTCTTCATCCGTGATGTTTGAGTCAACTAGCGCTTTATTTATTGTCAGTTTAAACGAGCTAAGTTTAGCGTTATTAGTTGAACCATAGCTGTGTGCTTTGGAGTTTAGTTTTTATTTTTTTGCCAGCCGCACTTACAGCTAATGAACACAGCCGAGAGCTAAAGACAAACCTCCTAGAGGTAAAGCTGCGGGTGCGCCTATGCCCGTTGCTAAGAGACCAACACTCGTTCCTGCTGATAGAGCGCTTATAGTCGATGCTCCGTATTAACATATGTAACAGCATTAAAGGCAGCAGAATACCTTCGTTTGGTTTTGCTGTATTTTGAAAGGTCTTGCTCTAGTTTTGTTTGCATTTGTGTAATGTTTGTTAATCTGAAGGTTTTTACTTCAGGGGTTTCTATAACAGCAGAATTGCCTGCTATCTCTTCTTTTGGCGGCGCTGTAGGCACATTTGGATAACTTGAACAGACATGCTTTTTATAAAATAAAAATAATTTAGTATTGAAACATCTTTTAATCTGTTATTTCTAATATTCAGCTGCGCATCATATATTAAAAACAAATGTACATTAAGCGGTTTATCGGCTTCTTCTTCTTTATCAATTTGAATGTTTATTACGTCTCTCACAGCTCTCCCGTTTCCATGCAACTGATTATCCTCTGTTGACCTTTAGGTCAATCCAAAAACCTTTTTTTTGTTTTTTAAAAAATTCATCAACCTAACATTGGAAGAGTAAATCTTTAGACACAAGGTCTGCTGTTGGATTTCTCCCCCCCCGCCCCCAAACTTTTTTTCCTTAATTTCATAAAATGCGAAAGGGTTTAAGCCCCAGCAAATTTTGGGTTAAATGCCCTCAAGAACATTGTACTTTCGTTATTTTTGGGATTAAAAAACTTTTCACTTCCCTTTGAAGGGTTCTTCATCTTCGCCAGCAATAAAATACCTTTAAGTGATTTTGCTGAGACGCTAAAACAAAATTCCATATTGTGTCTTCCCTGCTTTAGATAGTTGTATGATAAAATACTCTTTCGTAATAATTAAATTTTGACTGATTTTGGGCCAAATCTGCTTGCAAAAATTGGGGTTGCTAACAACGTCAAACTCTACTGATGTCAGAAATGCTGTACTTTGGGCTTCGTGTCTTGACGAAACGTTTTTGTTTCAAAAAAGTTATTCATATGACAATCGTCTTTTAATGCTCCTTAAAAGTAGGGGGCATGCGCTTTTAAAAACTCAAAATCTGGGGAAGGGAAAAGCGTTACCAAACCAAACTTACAGCTGATGCTTTTGTTGGGGCTTTAAACACGCGGCGCTTTCTGTTTTGGGGTCCATCATCTTTTTTCAATTCCTTGAAACGCAAGACAGCCCTTTCCTCGTTAGCCAAGATCAGAATAGGTTAAAAAATGTCTGCCTTTGTAAAGAAATACTCTTGCCCCTCAAGTTTACAAAATTTTTTTAACATTGCCCGCCCAAAATTCGGACAACTGTCCTTTGGGTCTTTTTTCTGATGGAGTTCTTTTTTGAAAGAAAGTCGGCAACCGGGCACAATCACTTTTCATCCCTCCTAAGCCGGAAATTGACAGTAAGAATTTATCTGCATCATAGAATGGTTTTTTGGAACGTAATATTCCGTTTATTTCCTTCACCCCAAAGGTTTCTTCAGTCCTAGGCGTCAAGAATCAACCCATATGCATGAAAACATTTTTTAAAAAACAAAATAAAAAAATTAATTATTAAAAAAACATGGCAGGCATTGAAGATGAAGATTATGATTTTTGATCTGGAACGACATGGTGATTCCCCTGGGAGCGCTCGCTCGGGCTCTATTGCATGAAAATTTACAAATCGGGGTACATTCCCAAACAAGCCCGTAAAAATTAACAAAAAGAAAGGGTCAGATCATTAACCAAATTTTTGGGTAAAGAACCTCCCGAATTTAGACCCAAATGATTTTGAAAAAAAAATGACCTTTTTTTGTGGGGACGCCAAAGGGACAACGTTCACTTACAACAAAAAGACCCATCAAATTTTTTAGCCGGGGTTCAATTAGAAATAGACTCAGTGGAAAGATCAAAACCCTTTGGCCTGTTAGGAAAAAATTTTAAGGGCGGGGGCAGTTTTCTAAACTTAAAAACACACTGCAAAACTCCCAACAGAAACCAAATGCAAAACATGGAACTAAAAAATAAATCAATACAGGTAAATTTAAAAAATTAATAAAGCAGAATCCTTTTTTCAGAAGAAACACTTTAAAACTTACACACCACCGCTACCCATGCGGAATTATTACCCTTTACGATTTTAAAAACCATCAAACAATTAACAAACATTAGCAAAACTGGGTGACTAGATACAATAAAAAAGAAAAAAAAAAACTCGTTGGGGCTGATGACCGCATCGTGGGGCCTGATATAAAAAAAAAAATAACCCAAAGACTAAAAATCTTGAACAAGAGAGATCAGCAGAAAAAGAATGCTAACTACTAACCGAGACCAATTAAAAACACAAGGAAAGAAAAAAGAAACTATCCGGAAAATTTTTATAAACACAACCTAGCAGAACGAATACGAACCTTTTTTAAGGAGCAAGGTCACTTTAGAAAGCGTTAAAAAACTGCCTTGGGGATTGCAATAAGTACACTGGTATGCTTTTACAGGCGGTGGTGGGGGCAAAGTGATGCCCCGCCGCCACCCTGATAAAATCAGGGGTAAAAAAACAGCTTATCATTTTGCAAATTTTATTAAAAAAATGCGGGTAAACATAGCGTTTTACCAGGAAAATGGAGTATTGTCACGGGCTTTTTTCTACTCAAGAAAAGTAGTTGGCTTTAGGGCCAGCACTTAGGGACATTATTTCTCAAATATTTTGGGTTAATATTTAGTAAAAAAGACAGTAAATCCTGGCCTGTTAATCCAAAAACAACGTGTCTTTCATATTCATGTCATCGCAAACAGACCCGACTTTGCTGATCTTCAATGACTTTGGGGGTTTACTTCGGGATTGGAGACTTAATTTTGGGGTGTTCTTTTATTGTTTGAAATATTAACTGGCTCAAAATTTATGTCGTTTTTTCCCCAAACCCTTTCTGTCTTGCCTGCTATAAGAATTTCATTATTATGTTTTTATTGACCTACTGGAGTCTGGGTCAAAGCAGCATGAAAAACCCATCCCAACAGAAAAGTCTACTTTCGATTTTGCGTATGTAAAACTTTTTGGTATTTTTTAAATACTTGAAGGTAAATCACTGTAGAATTAATGGCGTCCTCAAAAATTTGCAAGTATGTTTTTGGCGTCAAAGCCAGAAAGGTCTTATCTCGATCTTCCTGTGTTTTGCGCCCTAGCAAACCCAAACGAAGACGAATAAGTCGTTTATCGTTCTTTTTTCCCGCTCAGTTGGGCCCCTTTAGAAGTGTCAAAGATAAATGTTGTCCAGCGTTTTAGCTCTTGCCAATGGACCAGGCTGAACAATTTGAAAGGGGGTTTCAACATTTTTTAAAACTTTCTGTGCGGCCCCGAAATAAGGGGGCCTAGCCGATAAGATCCAACTTTTGTCAAAAAGTCTGTCTTGATGTTAAATTAAATTCGTTCAGATCCTTTCAAAACCCTTTCATGTCATTCGTGCAAGGATTAAACGTTTGTCATTCGGAAATGGTGCTTGCAGTTCAGCAAAATCGCCGAAGGGTAATAAAATAAACTGTACACTGCCACCCCAAAAGTCAGGGTGATTTAAATGAGGGCATACCCACTCCGCACCCATTGATGCACAAACCCAAAGTTTAAAACGTTCTAAAAAACTGCATCGAAGCAACCACGCTTTCTGATGTGCCTTTTTCAATAGGGGGTTAAGAAGCTCTTCAATGAGTACTCCCCCTTTTTAGAAAAGAGGGAGTTTTGGGGTCACAGCAATTTAAGAGTATCAGTTGCATATTTTTTTAAAATTGTAGTGCGGCCCAAAAGAATATTTTTCATATAAAATTTGAATGCACTCTTTAAATTTTTTTTAAAAAAGTTTGTAACAATAACAACCCAAGACCGCCCTTCTTTTTTGAACATCTGTTAAGAAAGATTGCGAACCAAAATGGTCGCGCTCCATGAAAAATTCTACAAAGTCGTATGGGTTTTAAATAACTGCATCCAGGGAAAAAACAAGTTCAAAAATTTCCCAAAACAGGACCAAAATTTGCCATTAACAATACCTGATGGGTTTTTCGGGTTTTTCTCACTAAAAGAAGCATTAATAAAATTTGACATTACCTCAAACTTAAAAATGCAAATCTAAAAAAAATGTTAAAATTAAAACCCGAAGAAGTACTTTTTTTTTGATAGAGGCTGCAAAATGTTAGGTTTTTCAAATACAATCTACCCCTCATGTTTTAGTTTTGAGCCAACAAAACTACTTAAGGGGGAAAATCCCCTCGATCTTGCATTAATATTTTTCTAGTTTATTGGATGACTGGCACTGATGAAAAATTATATGGGAAGGCCCTCAACTGTTTTAAAAGCTCTTCCCCGGGGAAAACACATATTGCATTATGAAAATTTTACAATTCCCTAATTTTTCGTTTTTAAAAAATTTGTTTGTGGGGGGGTCGGGTCATTTTAAAATAAAAAAACAAAAACAAAACAGGGAAAATCGTAAAAAGTATAACCGCACATTTTTTTGGAAAAAAATAATACCCACTAAAAAATAATGTCGCGGGGCCAAAGAACCAGGATTACATTTCCCTGTAGGGTAAACCTTAAATTAAAAGACCCTTTCAGACGTTTCGGACTTTGAACAGAAATTTAGATAGGCACTTTGTTTGGGTTTTTTAGTACACTAAAAATGGTATTAAAGCGCAAAAGAGTTTACGACAAAAAAGGTTTCCTAAACTAAAAACTACGCAAACTAGAACAAATAAGTTGGCCAGTATGAAAATAAAAAAGTTTGAAAAAACCCGACCTCAAATGCACTTAGAACCAATTTTAATGGGAAATAAAATTTTAATTTAAAACCCATTACTATTTTTAGCCGTCAAAAAATTCAGAAAACATTCAAATCGGCCCTTTTCATAAGGGCTTATACCGGACGAAATAGTCGGAAAAAAAATGAAAAACGCCGGGTTGGGGAAAAAAAAGTACATCCTCCACAGAAAAGAAACATTGTAAAAAACTCTACAAAATTACAGTTCTTTCCCAACAGAAAAAGGGGACACTTCACAATGATATTTAAATTTCTGTCTTTAAAAGATTGGAGAGGGGGGGGTTTTTGGGCGTAGTGAACCTTTTAAAAAGGAATTAATATTTCTCAAAACTTGACGTTAACCTTAACGTTTCCACGTCGTTCTTCACAATGGCGGGATATTAAGATCAAAACAACAAGCAACAAATCACTGTTGACTTAAAAAAAAAAACTTACAGGATAAAATTTGGGTTTAAATTCACATTTTGGCCCATAGGGTTTTTATTATACGAACAAGTTTTGAAGGAGAGTATGATAAAAAAAATAACTGAATTAGATAAACCGTTATAAACTATGGAGCATTAAAATTTTTGACAAAAACTCCTCATTGTCATTGTTTGTGGGGAACTGTTTTTGGAAAAACAATATTTTCCCTCGACCTGTTTCAAACAGTTTATCGTTATAATTTTAAACATATTGTGGTTTTTTTCCAACACTTTAAATGGGAAAAAAGCATACATAATAGAAGTTTATATGACAATGATGACAATATTTAGTAAACCTAGCAATAAACGATGAGTGTTTTTGAAAGTTTATAAAAATGTTTTAAGGAAACCCGACACTATTTATTATAGAGACTGTCGCAAAAGAGACATAGTTAAAAAGAAAAACTTTTTTCGAAACAGCTTCACGGAAGGGATGCTGGGGTTAGTGTGTGGGTTTTTTTGCCCGAAATATAACCTTTTAAAGACTTTTTAAAAAATTTAAAGACTGTAGTTTATTTTTACATGAAAACAAAAAAATCATTTGAAGAAGTTTCGCGAAAATGAGTTTTTTGAAAAAGACCCAAAAAAAACAGGATTTAAACAAAACAAAAACTAAAAATTTAGTAAATTATAAATTTAAAAAGGAAACCCTACGCAGTACGTTTGTTTTGTAAAAACGTTTTTTTTTAGTTATTGAAGTCTTTTTCTTGTCAAGAAACAGGGGAAAAAGGGGATTCCCGGTTTCTTTCGCCCGAACTGAGTGAGGGCGGGAAATGGCCCAGAATGCCCCTTTCCCCCGTTCTCTACTTTTTTTGGGGTTTTATCTGCCACGGGGTTTAAATTTTTTGGGGAACCCCTTTATATGGCCAGAATCATCCTCCTGTAAAGTGCTTTTGTCTATAACAAGTCTCAAAAAGGGACATGTCCTCAACCCTTGATAAAACATTTTTTTTTTTTAAAAATTGACAATCAATCTGACCTGTTCTGAAGAACCATCTGGTCCCATGCGCAATATTTGTGGCGCTGCTTTTTGTCAATGTAAATATGGATGGTTCAATTTCTGCAGTCCACCTAGCTGGCACACATCCCCATCATCCGACATGCAAAATACCCCAAAGGTCAACAAGGGGGTGGGTTAAACGGCCTCAAATTTTTCCCTTCTTACATGCCGCTTAAACGAGCATCAGACAGGCCCCAGCTCCACTTCAGCACCTGATTTCCTCCAGGGGTGGGGAAAACAGTCACTCCTGTGTTAAGGCCCCTGCGTGGGGGAGACAGGGGGAAAAAATAATTGTTGGGGGTGACCTGAGTAAACAACACAGACCCTCTTGATACACAACACGCAGAACATCCAACAAGGCATAAAGCTGGAAACATCAACTTCAAAAACTTTCCACTGTAAAATCTCGATCCGCAAATAGTTAACCCTTCAGAAAATTTAAAGACTGTGCCCTTTTACTCCTCAAAAAACAACCCTGACTTACCCTACATACATCCGCTTATCCCCAGGGTCGGGGAAAAACCCAGTGCGGTACGAAGGCCTGTTGTGCCCTCTTTATACCAACTTCTGCAGAACATCCAAGCGCGTAGAAAACCCGGAAACGTCAACTTTTAAAAACTTCGGTACGGGAATGTGCTTTA